>CAJHQP010001736.1:0-104959 GCA_905132765.1 Moricandia arvensis
CAAACAAAAATTCACTTTATTCTTCTTTGATAAGCTTTCAACAATATCCTATCATCTTTAAAATATTGCAAAATTTACAATGACATTTGAAATACCCAAAATAATTATACGAGAAAAAGAGAGATCATACTTCATTTACTCAAAATGATCTGCAATTGTGGCTTGAACAAAAGTTTCATCTAAAAATTAGTCAAGGTACAATTTCAAACACACTCAAGTGATCATCTAAATGTCTATCAGCCAGCTTGGAAGGAGGAAGAGATATCAAGCGGCATAAACCAGCAAAATATCCAGATATGGAAAAAGTTGTTTTTGAGTAGTTTCTTCAATATCAAGATTGTGTGAATATGTCTGGCAAGCTAATTTTAGATAAGGCAAGAGAGACAATGAAACTTGCATACACTCAACCAGAATTTGAGCATCATCTTTCTATTGGTTGGCTTGAAAAGTTTAAGTTATGGCATTGTATCAAATCGTTTCGTCGTTTTGGAGAAGTGTTCTAGTTAATATAGAAGATATGGAGAAGAAACTAGAGGCTATTAGGAAAAAAAATCGATAAGTTCTCTAAAAGAGATGTTTTTAATATGGAAAAAACTGGTTTGTTTACAGGTTACAAGTTGATCATTCTCTTGGTACAAAACAACTTGAAGGGGAAAAAAGACAAAGAAAGACTAACAATTGTTATTTGTTGGGGTGGTTCTGAAAAATACTTCTATGGATTATTGGAAAATATGCAAAACTCACTTTGTTTCAAGAATATCAACATAAATAACATGAATTGTCACTACCATGCCAACAAAAAATCTTGGATGACAAGTATTAACTTTGAAGGGTACATTCGCTGGTTTAATAAGAAAATGCATGGTATAAGAGTTTTGTTTGTTGTTGATAAATGTCCAGTACATCCAAAAAAATATTGAAGTAGTACAAAATGTTGAGTTTTTCTTTTACCAACCAATATGAAATAAAAAATTCAACCTTGTGACGCCGGAAGAATAAGAGCTTTTAAGATGCATTGCCGTAAAATTTTAGAAGCTTATGAGTTGGGACAATCAGATCCAGCTAAGATTAATGTTTTAGATGCTATCAATTTTTTGTGGCAGGTTGGATAGTCAATGTTCATCAAGAGACAATGGACAATTACTTTTGACACTGCAAAATTTGTTCAAAATATGGCATATCAACAATTTTAGAAGAGTAGTCCACTAGTGAAAACGACATTCATGAACTTGAGGTTGTGATTGATAATCTTGGCTTTCGCAATAGAATGGATGTTAATAGCCTATTCGATTATCCCGGTGAAAATGATACATGCTTAGAACAAAGTTTAGAAGTCATTATCGCTAGTGTTCTTAATATTGATAATGAACCAGAAGATGATGTTACGATACCTTTGGAAACAGTTACACGTAAGGAAGCAATTTTCGCCTCCGAAACTCTTCACAATTTTTGGATGCAGTTCGAGAAGACAACATAAGGAGTTCTTGATGCAGTAAGAAAAATCATACATGAGCTCCAAAAATATTTTGATTTTAAGAAGAAACAGACAACAATAGACTCGTATTTTAGTAGACTATCTTAGATATATGCATAACTTCTTATATAATATTTATTAATTTATGATATTTTGGGGACCACATATTTACATGAAATTTTTAAAAATATTATTATATTATTATATCAAGTATTAGTTTATAGAGGTTCTAATATAAGTTGTTTTGTTTAATTAAGTTTATATTTTTTATAAATCATTATGAGTCATATAATTTTCATTATTTTTACTTTATTTTTTCTAGTAAATTTGAAGTATATCTTTCTAAAAATTTATAATATATACCATATATATTTTAATATCATCAAATCCATTTTTTATCTGGGAAATCAAATAATGGATTGCATGAATAAAACACTAAATAGAGGAATAAGTTTGATATTATTTTTTTTCTTATTGGTTGTTTTTCTCCTTTAACTTATACATGGTACAACATTATATTTTGATGCATTTCGTTTTTACTTCTTATTTGAAATTTTGAGCAATGTTTATGGAGTTAATAAAATAATTTTTTTGTTAATGGTGTTAAGGTGAAACTAATTTCTGCACTGTTTTTATTATTTTTGAAAATGTCTTATATGGTTAAATTAATATAAGTTTTAAATTTTAATACATTTTGGAATTAATGTTTTCACGAATATAAATTTTCGTTTTGATGTTTTAAATTTTGTGACAATATATGTTTTCATCATTAAACATTTACATCCAGTGTATATATTTTCTATTGTATATATAATTCGGTGTAATCATTCACCTACCTTTAGTTTTACTTTTCGATTTTAGAATTTCGTGCATAGTGTAATTTTTCTCAAAAATGGTGCATATTTTTCCATTTATATGTTTTGGTCGGTTTTTACTATATGTTTAATTATATTTAGTTTTGGTTATTGTACGAGAATTTTTATTTATAATACTATGTGTCACCTAAAAAGAAAACTGCAAAGTTACATTTTAAGATTTTCAACTCCAATATAGTCCTCTATGAGCTCAAAAAGGTTAGAATAAAGTTATACTTCCTATAGAATCTTTACGAATATGGTTTTGGAGTTAGTTAAAGTAGATACTTGGCACTTGAGTTTATAAATATACATGCTAAGATTATGATGCTAATCTGTATTTGATCCTTAATAAAGATCATCTACCTAATTTTTTAAAAATTACATCAGCTCAAAACCGCAAACATATGTTATCTCTCTTGTTTCTCGGGTTTCGTGTAACCTATTATACCAATACCTTTTCAAATCTTGGTAAGATCTTTTGAGTACAAGAGTGGAACCAACGTGTAACTAAACAAAAGCGATGTCAATAGTTAATGTCCTTAAACTTAGATCATATCCTGAAACAGTTCTTTAAACCTAACTATTCACGCGAACCTTAATCTTTCAAACCTCTCCCTAAACTTAGATCCTGACCATCAAGAGTTCATAATCTTGTCTCAAAAAGGAACCTCCCCTCTTATCTTAAACAAATCCCTCAACAAAACTATTCCTCCTCTGGACCCTTTACATTCTCAAACCCCTATAGGTCCTATCTGTGATCCTTAGCTGAAAAATCCAACTGAAGCCTGCTCTGGTGCACCTTCTCAGCCTATGGGCTACTCAATCCCCACTCTTGCTGATAAGTTAAGGGTGAAAGAAGACAAGACCTTAAAGAGGTTAGCACATGTTTTGATCTCTGCTTCAGGAAGGCTTCGTGTGATGAGTTCGGACTCAGTCTTCCAAAAATGAACGGAGTTGCATAAAGATTTTATAATCTGCTACTTCAATGGAAAGGCCCACCCTTCAACCAGATCCAAAGTTTCTTCAATTATATGTGGGGTAAGGGTAAAAAGCTAGAGATCCATAATAACCCTCTCAATAGGTCAGCTATTGTCCGTATTCAGAATGTGTACTTGAGGCAAAAAAATCTTAGATAAGTGCATCTGGTATGTGGGAGATTCCATGTTCCACACAACCCAATGGTCAACGAACCAATCTTCATCTACTCCCCTCTGAAAGCGATAGATATGGGTTCATCTGACAAGCGTCCTGCTAGACCTAAGAGATCAAGAGGGTATTAGTCTAGTTGTTGGTTTAATAGGTGGCCCTAAGGAGTCAAATGATTTTACAATAAATATGGTCAGTCTCAACCTTACCCATGTGAAAGTTGAGGTGAATCTCACTCGGCCCTTGTCAAAGGTTGTTGAATTTGAGAGGCAAAGTGGAGAAGTGGTTGAAGTCTTTGTCGATTACCCGTGGACCCCTCTCACATGCTCTCATTGTCATGAGTTTGGTCACAAAGTTAAGAATATCATTCTCTACTCCCCCCTATAGATCCAAAAGGTGTGCCTACAGCCAAAGGAAAACAGTATGTTAGTAATGATCATGTTAAAAGAACTGGCAAGCAGCAAGTGATAAAAGCAAAGAGTACTCAAAAGAAGTTTATGTTCCAGTAGCATCTCAAGTCAAATCATCGGGTACAAACGCTACTTCTACATCGGCTCCAACTTCATATCATATGGAGGTCGAAGTGAACTCCCCAACTCTTGATGCATCAGCTATTCCACCTTCTTTACCCACCGTCCCTCTTCTCTGCTCAAACACCATATAGTCACAAACTCTCCTAGTCCTCCTCCTATCTTTCAACAATCACCTTTAACTCTCCCTCTAAAGTAGTCAAAACCTCCCTTAAAAGAGCAAGATCACCCCCCCCTATTTATCCCCCCCCACCTCCTACCACCACAAAAGAAACCCCCTCCACCAACACTAAATCAACCCATCCATCCACTAAAAAACAGACTCGTCCTACTTTTCTCTTGGCCCTTTCCCCCTACTTTTGTCAAACCCGAAACTATAAAATTGTGTCCTTCTTCTAACCCTTTTCAGCCCTTAAATAATATTGTGTTTTATAACTCATGATCTCTCCTCCTTGAGGGAGACCAAATTTTGCCTTCTCAATGAGTGTCAAACTGTTTTTTTTTAATGTTTGAGGTTTAAATGATTCGGACAAACATCGGCTTTTTGTTAGTTGGTTTAATAGCCATAGACTCCTTTTTGGTGCCCTCCTAGAAACACATAAAATAACTATGCTTTGCCTCTTTACTGTCCTCCCTCTGTCATGGTTGGAATGTTACCTTAAATCATTGTTATAATGAAGATGATCGAATAATCCTTATTTGGAGAGACCCTTTGAAAACATGTGCCATCTCTTAGTCTAATCGGGCCATCACTTGTGAACTGACGATCCCAAGCCATCAAACATTCATCTATACTAAAATCTACGCCTCTAATTGAGTGAGAATCAGAATGACTTATGGATTGAGCGTCTGCAGTTACACTCTACGCTTAACCTCCACACAACTCCATGGTTGATAGTGGTGTTAGGAAATACGCGTCGGTCAAATTTTGCGGAAAACCGAAACTTTTACGGGAGCGAAAAAAATACACACAAATTTGTTAACGGAGTTCGGCCAGCTTTTACCTACGTCTCCGGACCTGCTACCGATCTTTTTATTATCACTGGGAAATTTTACACACTTTCAAGACTCTCAACACACCCCGATCCCAAATACACTCAAGAAATTAATAATAATTTCTTAAAGAAAAAAAAACTTTTTTTTTTCTCTTTCTTCTTCCCCTCTTCTCACGTTCTCTTTCTTGTTTGGGATGGATTCTATAAACGAGAGAGATCATGTATTTATAGGGCATGTTTTGGGTTGGTGAGCATCAATTTTTGACTAAGTAAGCCTCTCCTTTTTGACTTGTCCTCACCTTCTTCACCGACCAGCAAACCCACCGGCCAAGCATTATTCACGTGTTGTAACTAACAATCTCCCACTTGAAGACTGATTTCAATCTGTCTTCACACCTTGATCAATGTAGCAGGTCTTCTCAGCTTGTTACTCCGACAAGCCAACTGAGGTTGCACATAACCTCAGCTTATCACGCGGCACGACCTTCGTTAGCATGTCTGCTGATTCTTATTTCCTGGGATCTTTTCAAGTACCAACATTTCATCTTCCAATGCTTGTCTGATGAAATGATATCGACTATGTATGTGCTTCGTCCGAGCATGGTAAACTGGATTCTTTGCCAAGTCGATGGCACTCTTACTATCGCAGTACAATACACTTTTCTCTTGGTCATGGCCTAACTCCTCTAGAAAAGATTGTAGCCATATCATCTCTTTTGTTGCCTCCGTCACCGCAACATACTCAGCTTCACAGCTTGATAGAGATACAATTTTCTGCAACTTTGAAACCCAACAAATTGCAGTACCGCCAAAAGTGTAGACATATCCAGTTGTGCTCTTCGTGCTGTCAATGTCACCTCCATTGTCAGCATCGACATATCCCTGCAATCCCGTCTCAGACTTCGTGAAACATAGTGAAAGGCTTGGATTTCCTTTCATGTATCTGAAAATCCACTTGATGGCTTCCCAATGTTCCTTTCCTGGATTGCTCATAAATCTGCTGATGACTCCCACTGCATGTGCAATGTCTGGCCTTGTACATATCATCGCGTACATTAGGCTGCCTATAGCAGAAGCATATGGAACCTTATCCATATATTCCATCTCGTCTTCCGTCTTTGGAGACTGATCCTTGGATAACCGAAAATGACTTGCCAGCGGAGTATTGACTGGCCTCGCATCATCCATGTTAAATCTCTTGAGGACTTTCTTCACATACTCCTCTTGTGATAGCTTAAGACCCTCCTTGCTTCTACTGATTCTCATCCCTAGAATCTGCCTTGCTTCTCCAAGGTCTTTCATCGCAAACTCTTCCGAGAGTTTCGTCTTCAAGCTATTGATCTCATGCAAGTCTGCTCCCACGATCGACTCATCAACTTGCATAGCCTCCTCATAACATTCAGGCTCGCCTCTATCTGTGAGCAGAATATAGTTGAGCGATTGAGAAAATCTTACAGGCTTTCTGATGATTCTACTTGACCGTCGTAACTCCGTGACTGGTGTATGTGGGACCACTTCGGAATCATCATCCTCATCAGCCTCACCACTCTCGTCTTGAGAGATTTCTTCTTCTGCTGTTGGGGTATCCTGTGGCAACTCTGGTGTCAGGATATCTCCTAGGTCAACAACTTCTGGCTCTTTCCTCTCTGAGCCTTCTTTTAGCTTATCCTTGTACAACGCTTCTTCGTTGAACACAACATTCTTGCTGCGGATGATATTTCGATTTTCATCATCCCAAAACCGGTAACCAAACTCCTCGTTACCATAACCGATGAAGTAACACTTCTTCGACTTTGAGTCAAGTTTACTTCTTGCAGCATCGTCAATGTGAACATAAGCTAAGCAACCAAATACCTTTAGATAAGAAAGGTTTACTTTCTTGCCGCTCCAAACTTCTTCAGGGATCTTGAATCCCAACGGCACCGACGGTCCTCTATTTATTAAGAAAGCTGCAGTACTGATTGCATCTGCCCAAAACGTCTTAGGCAATCCACAGTGCAATCTCATGCTCCTTGCACGCTCATTCAAGGTCCGGTTCATCCTTTCCGCTATTCCATTCTGTTGAGGCGTTCCGGGAATAGTCTTCTCCATCTTGATCCCACCATCAGCGCAATATCTCTTGAACTCGTCGCTGATATATTCACCACCATTATCAGACCTTAGACACTTCAACTTGAGATTCATCTCAATCTCAACCATGGCTTTCCATCTTTTGAAAACCGAGAACACTTCAGACTTGTTCTTCATGAAGTAGACCCACACCTTCCTTGTGGAGTCATCAATAAAGGTCACATAATAGTACGAACCTCCCAGCGATGCAATAGGAGCGGGTCCCCACACGTCAGTGTGCACCAACTCTAACTTCTCAGACTTTGGCTCTCTTCCTCCTTTCAAGAAACTAACTCGTTTCTGCTTTCCAAGGACACAACTTTCGTACATCTGATGATCCACTGTCTTCAGATCTGGAAGAGCACCATTTGCCACCATGAGTTTCATCCCCTTCTCACTCATGTGCCCTAATCTGCAATGCCACAACTTGGTTTGTTTGGCATCCTCGACAACAGCAACAGTGTCTTGATAGCTCGTCGTCATATAGAGAGTGCCTCTTTTATGACCTCTAGCAACCACCATGGAACCTTTCTTGACTCTCCAGGCTCCACCACCAAAGTTGACATCGTGCCCCGTGTCATCAAGTTGACCTACCGAGATTAGATTTCTCATCAACTTTGGCACATGTCTGACCTTCGTAATCTTCCACACCCGTCCATCTGACATCTTCAAATTGATATCTCCAATACCAACTATGTCCAAAGGTAATCCATCAGCGAGATATACCTTTCCGTAATTTCCAGCAACATAATTCTCCATAATGTTGTGGTGCGGTGTGGTGTGAAATGACGCTCCTGAGTCAAGCACCCATGAATCTATTGGGCTATCGACATAGGAGATTGACGCTTTGGTGTTATTTCCAGCTGCATCACGAGCTTCACTTTTCCTCGGGGAATCAACAGACACTACCAATGTGTCAGCGATTTCACGTGTCACTGCATTGGCTCCGCCTCCCTTGTTGTCTTCCTTCTTAGGTGGTGCCCGACAATTCTTCTTAATGTGGCCTGTCTTTCCACAATTCCAGCACTCCGGAGGCTGTCTGAATTTGGACTGACCCCATCCATTCCTTGACTTCGATCTGCCTTTACTCCGGTTACTTCTGTCTAGATTTCTTCCTCTGTTTTCTACGTTGAAAGCAGAGCTCGTGGATGTCTCCCCAGAGTCTATCCTTCGAATTTCCTCAGCAAGGATACGATCTCTAACATCATTAAATTTAAGTTTCTGAGTACCGACAGAATTACTAACCGCTGCCATCATCGGCTCCCAACTATTTGGCAGAGATGCCAACAGGATCAATGCGCGCACTTCATCATCAAACTCGATTTCAACGGATGACAGTTGGTTGACAATCGTGTTGAACTCGTTCACATGTGCGGCAACCAGGCCACCTTCTTCCATCTTCAAATGAAAGAGCTTCTTCATGAGAAACACCTTATTATTTGCTGAAGGTTTCTCATACATATCCGAGAGAACTTTCATGAGCCCTTCCGTGGTCTTCTCCTTCGCAACGTTGTGAGCAACGTTCTTCGACAGTGTTAGCCTTATAACACCCAAAACTTGTCTGTCAAGGAGCTCCCATTCAGCCTGATCCATCTTCTCAGGCTTCTTGCTCAGCGGTTGATGAAGCTTCTTTCCGTACAGATAATCTTCAATTTGCATTCTCCAGAATGCATAATCTGTACCGTCAAATTTCCCAATACTGTGCGCTAAACCGTCTTCTCCTCCCATCGTTTCTGAAACCGCCGTGTTTAAAACACCTCCGTCGGTGAATAGTAACCCCGAAAAATTATTCGACCGATCACCGTAACTCAGGCTCTGATACCAGTTGTTAGGAAATACGCGTCGGTCAAATTTTGCGGAAAACCGAAACTTTTACGGGAGCGAAAAAAATACACACAAATTTGTTAACGGAGTTCGGCCAACTTTTGCCTACGTCTCCGGACCTGCTACCGATCTTTTTATTATCACTGGGAAATTTTACACACTTTCAAGACTCTCAACACACCCCGATCCCAAATACACTCAAGAAATTAATAATAATTTCTTAAAGAAAAAAAAACTTTTTTTTTCTCTTTCTTCTTCCCCTCTTCTCACGTTCTCTTTCTTGTTTGGGATGGATTCTATAAACAAGAGAGATCATGTATTTATAGGGCATGTTTTGGGTTGGTGAGCATCAATTTTTGACTAAGTAAGCCTCTCCTTTTTGACTTGTCCTCACCTTCTTCACCGACCAGCAAACCCACCGGCCAAGCATTATTCACGTGTTGTAACTAACAAGTGGGGGACTTCAACCAAAATTTATTTGGGTCTGAACACATTGCATCATCTGATAACATCAACTATGCCTAGTTTTACCAGTTCCGAGGCTTTCTCCATCATGTTGGTGTTTATGATCTTAGATATTATGTCCCTCACCTAACTTGGACGAACAAGCATAGTGACCCTCATGTGGCTAAAAATTGGATAGACAGCTTATCAACAGTCCCGTTATCTCAGCCTTCCCTCATGCTATGGCTTCCTTTCTTCCTCCTCTCTTCTCTGACCATTGTCTCTGCCTTATAGACCTTTCTTTTCAACTTCCCAAAGCTGACACTCACCCATTCAGATTCCTAAACTACCTAACCAAACATTCAAACTTCACAGATGTGGTTTCTGATGCATGGTTTCAGGCTGGATGTATGGCTACGATGCTACGGATTTATGTTGGATCAAAGAGCATCAAAAGTTCTTTAAAACACTAACCGGAGAGAACTATTCAAACATCAAAGAGAGAGTGAGAGAAGGTAACAGTTTTCTACAACTTGTAAAGGTACGTGCGCTTGAGGATCCTTCAACTCAATTTTTTTTCTTGAAGATCAAGTTATCCACGAGAAACGGACCTTCCTGTGCCAGATGGAAGAGAGCTATAGTCAGGCAAAAGCCATGAATCAATTTGTTAAGAGAAGGATATTTAAACACAACTTACTTCCATAGGGTGTGTCAGGCCAGAGCTTGTTTCAATGCCATCAGATCGTTTCTACTAGACTCAGATGACATCATAACTGATCCTATTAGATGAATCTCCATGCTGTTGCACACTTCAAATCGGTGTTTGGCCTTGATTATCTAATGGCTCCAGATCTGACATCACCTTCCCTATGGTTCCAAGCGCTTTGCCCATTTAGATTCTCGCTGCAACAACAAACACAGATGTTAGCGTTGCCGACTAGAGAAGAAATCACTAAACTATTCTTCAAGCTTAACCTTAATAAAGCGCTAGGATATGACGGGTTAACTTCATGATTCTACAAGGCTTCATTGTATATCATTGGGGATGAGATTATCAACTCAATACTACATTTCTTCTCTTCAGCCTTTCTTACAGCTGCTACTAACGCTACTATATTAGCCTTAGTCCCTAAGTTTACAGGTGATTCTCGGATAGTGGATTGCATGCCTATATCATGTCTCAACACCATATACAAGGTGATTTTAGATTGTTGGTAGCTCGACTGAAACCAATTCTTCCAGAACTGATCCTACCAAGCCAAACATCGTTAGTCAAGGACAAGCTACTAGTATTACACATTGTTCTTGCAAGTGAGTTAGTAAATGGGTACCATATGGATAAACAAAAAAAGAAGATTACCCTTAAGGTTGATATCGCTAAAGCGTTTGATACACTCTCTTGAGATTTCCTTTTATCATGCTTGAATGGACTTGATCTTCCCCCTCTCTTCATCAGCTGAATCAAGGCTTGTAACTGCATAAAAAACTTCATGATAGGATACAATGGGTCTGTTAATGGGTATTTTAAAGGCATGAGAGGACTTAAGCAGGGTGACCACCTTACGTATTCGTAACAGCTATGAACTGTCTATCTCAAATGCTGAACAAGATGGCTTCAGATGAGAGTTTGGAATATCGTCATAATTGTCTGAAACTTAAGCTAACCCGCATATCTTTTGCTGACGATTTACTCATCTTCATTGAAGGACCCATAAAATCAATCCAAGTGGTCCTTCAGACACTGCACGAGTTTGAGCTCAGATCATGACTTGTGGTGAGCTATAAATAAAAAACAAGTTTCCTTGCATCCGGCCTATCAGAGGCAGAAATAGCTGTCATTCAAATCTCTACAAGAATGGATTGTGGATCCTTAGTTAGGAAGTACCTAGGGTTTCTTTATGTACAAAGAAATAAACTCTCGCAAATTGTGAGCCTCTCATTCAACAGGTTAAAGCTTGGTTATCCTCCTCATCAGTCAAAGCATTATCTTTTGCAGGATGGTTGCTCTTGATTAAGACACTTTTCTCGGGTATCACAACCTTTTGGTGCTCATCCTTCATCTTCTCTAAAGCCTGCATAAAAATATCAATTTTCTCTGTGGTTTATTCTTATGGAAAGGAACAAGTGAGGGTCTTCATTTTGAGAGAGTAGCATGGGAAACAGTAACACTTACAAAGGATCAAGGTGGTTTGGGTGTCAAAGACTTAATCATCTGGAACATAGCTTGCTCCTTAAAGCTGATATGGCTGTTATTCTTCCGTCATGCATCGGTGTGGGCATCCTACTTCAAAGAAGTCATATTAAAGGGCGACATTAGTAAATTATAGAAAATTAGGCCCAACTCCACATATTCATGGTTGGTGAATAAGCTAAAAAGACTAGAGACCTTTGTTACCCTCTTATCAAGAGAAGGTTAGGCAATGGACTCTCCACAAACTTCTGGTATGACAATTGGTCTCTGTTTGGCTTCCTTAACACCTTCCTAAATGGCAACACAACGCGTTTAGGGATTCCGAGACTGCAACAATTGCATCGCTTCACACTAATGGTCATTGGGCACTATCACATGCTAGAACAGAAGAGCAGTTGACAATTCAAGTTCATCTCACAACTGTCTCTTTAACGCAACATTCAGACACTTTCGAATGGGAAATTAAAGGAAAAGTCATAGAGTAGTACTTTATTGGATCTGTCTACACTTACCTCAAGGGTGATGCAGCTACTGTAACTTGTTTCGGGATTGTGTGGTGCTTCTATGGGATTCCCTGACACAATTTTCTAACTTGGCTAGTCATGCTAAACAGATGCCCTACGAAGGATGGATTAGCAAGCTGGGGAATTCAAGTTGACCCATTGTGCCCGTTATGCAACTCAGGTCAAGACTTGGCGTATTGCATAACGGGCACAATGGATTTATATTATTTTGATAATATAAATCTAAAAGATAAGAAATATTTCAAAAAATTGAAATCGTAAAAAATACAATTATATTGAATAAAATAATTTTTCAAAACTTTTTCACCTCCTTTATAAAAATTTAAAATTATAAAATCATTTTGTAAAGTAAGCAGTATAGTTATGATTCTTTTTTTTTGTTTTTAAGTACTATTCCTTTTATTTATTTCCCCCTCAATCAGGACACCATTACAACAATTATCCATCAGAGAAAGGAGGGTACAATATAGATAATGCAGTACAAGGGGATATGAAGCAAAAGAAAATCTGAACAAATGGCATGAAGATCTGAACAAATGGCCTTGGAATAACTCGAACCGTAAAAATATAAATGAGCGATGTCCTTGAGGAAGATTAACAATACGCTTTGACATGTCCTGAACCAGTCCTAATAACATGGCTTTGTTTTGCATATGGATCTCCCTAAGGATAACCTGGGGAGGCTTCAGAACTGAGGGATGAATTCTTGCATTCTCTCACGCCACAAATAACATATTGATTAGGTATAGTTAGGATTCTGACATTTAAAAAGAAAATTATCTCATTAAACTTGATACCATAAAATATTTATTAGACCTTTATTTTTGTATAATTGTGTTTTTCTAATGCTAATTTTTGTATAATTGAGTATTCACTTAAAATATAAATATTTATTTTACTCAAAATCGCTGGCGAATACTATAGGACCACGAAAATCCTGATTGAAAATTACAAAACAGAGAGCGTATAAACGATAATATAAAGTTTAGAATAACGTTTAAGAAATCATAAAGGAAAATAAGAATCCACGGAGTTGAAATTTGATCTCTTTCCTTAACTCAATAAATCGCATGTAATGTGTGATAGTTATGTGTGATTTTTGAATCTCATGATACAACCGTGAGGAGACTGTTTCGCAACACTCGAAACAGAAACTAAGAATTTTACTACTACGATATACTCTCGAGACACTTAATTTAAAAGAAGAAGATCTAAAGAGTTTTGATTATGGAAAACTTGTTTTTGTATGTGTTGTCGGATCTACTTATGTGAAGAGATTATATCTCTATTTATAGTGGAAGTTATCTTGGTCACCAAGTTAGCTTAATTTGATGATCAAGTTGGCTTAACTTGGTGATCAAGTTGGCTTAACTTGGTGACCAAATTTTTGCTTTGAAACACCCAAGCAATTTTATTTCAAAAGCCTAAAACTATTAATGAATCAATAAACTATGTCTATTGGGCTTGCATTGCAAAATAATTTCAATATTCTCAATAAATATTCACATTAAATAGTTTTTATTCAATCCATTGGACTTATGAAAAAAAACTATATTGACACTTCTAATTTCTTACTCAAACCATTAGACTTATAAGAATTGGTTCCAACAAATACACCCACCAGCTTCACATCGTATAAACTGCTAAGTGGCCACTATCTTAACATCTCTGTTACTATTAAACAAATGGTACTTCGTCAACTTTAGACACACAACAAAAGGTACATTGCTCTTTGTTTCCATTTAGGTCGTAATTTAGCTGTAAAATAGATCGGGACCGGCCAGCGAGAAACTTAACCGTTGCAGTAAAACTTTATTCTCTGATTCCTAGTTGGTGCATGCACTTTCCCTTCATCCTGATCACATCATCTTCAAGTTTCACCTCACCGGAAAATGAAACTACCATATAAATTTACATGACCTGTTAACTATATATGCAGGGGTGGCAGAAAGATATTAATAGTTATGCTTCATCATGCATTCTGATATGAACCAAAAAACTTACTATAACATCCGAAGTTGTGATATATGGAAAAGGCTTAAAAGAATTGATTTGGCTATGTCACCAAAGTTGACTTACCTTTTCTGTATACATTCGTTTAGAAATCCAGGGCTAAACGTTCTTGGGATGGAGTAGTGAAAGTGATACGCCCTTAGAAAGGATCACTCGACCGGATTTGATTGGATATGAACTCACGGATGAGAACTGGATGGATTGAAGGGTCGCACGAAGGTTGCGGAAGGCCTCCGATATTCCCGTCTTCAGTTGGCGCTTGATATGACTCACAAGTCCACCAAAGGAAGATGCTCTAGTCGTCGCTTGATATGATTCACAAGACCAACGATTCGAGGTTTGTTTAACTTGGATATGACTCACCAAGAAAACAAGAAGAGTTCTTCAAAGAACAAAGAGTTTAACTCAAAACAAAGATGATAATCGAATGATTTATTGCTGAAATGAGATTACATATTTATAGTAGCAAAAGGTATGTGAAAGGACTTAGAGTTTTGTGGAAAAAGAATTAAAAATAGTCAAAGTGGCTCTTCGGTTCTTGATCTGGTCGAAATGACCTTTGGTGTACTGTCCAGGTTCGTCCGAATCTAGTCTGGTCACGAATGACCCTTCCCTACTGTCCAGGTTCATCTGTACCCAACGGGTGTACTGCGGTAAGGAGCAAGACGTATTGTGGTGTGTCCGTGTGGGTGATTAATGAACTTTCGTGAACGGATGACCACTTTAGTGAACCAAATCTTGAGAGAGCTTAAGTATCCTTGCTTTAGAGAGATTAGAATGATCGATCATCATGAAATCTTCAAACGGGTCGGAAAAGTCATGTTCATGTCCGTCGGGACATGCGGTACGTACCAAACGGGTCAGAAGTGGCGTGTTGTGTCCTAACTCAGGTTCCACTCGTTGATCTTGAGTTTTGGCTTGACTATTGGTCTTAGAATGTCGAATGGGTCGGGAAAGACTTGCTGTGGGACAGTCAATTCGTTCATTAGGTCGTGGTTTCAGCCTTAGGTCATTTCCGGATGTACGCGGGTTGATTCTGTAAACGGCATTGTTCGTTGATCTGATACGGTTGAATGGGTGAACCTCGGTTGGACTTATCTGCTCGTCCTGATTACCATGCTGGGCTGGTTCCATGTACTGGGGTGCATCATTCCCTCCCTCTTCAAAAGGATTTGACCACAAATCTGGATCATCTGCACAAAAAGGAGACAAATTAGAAACATTGAAACTTGAAGAAATGTCATACTTACCTTGCAAGTCCAGCTGATAGGCATTGTCATGGATCTTTTTAAGGATCTGAAAAGGACCATCTACTCTAGGCATGAGTTTTGACTTCCTTTCTTCAGGAAAACGTTCCTTCCTTAGATGAACCCAAACAAGATCGCCTTCTTCAAAGACAACTTTCTTTTTCTTTTTATTCGCCTTTCTTGTGTAAATCTCAGTTTTGGCTTTGATGTTGTCACGAACTTTTTCATGCAACTTCTGAATCGTATCCGCCTTCTTCTTGCCATCTGTACTAACTCTTTCACTCAAAGGCAAAGGCAAAAGATCAAGTGGAGATAAGGGATTGAAACCATACACAACCTCAAAAGAAGAAAACTTGGTAGAAGAATGCATGGAATGACTATAAGCAAATTCAACATGAGGCAAACATTCTTCCCAATGTCTGAGGTTCTTTTTAACCAATGATCTAAGTAATGTTGACAAGGTCCGGTTTACAACCTCAGTTTGTCCATCAGTTTGAGGGTGACAAGTGGTAGAAAACATCAAACGAGTACCTAACTTAGACCACAAAGTTCTCCAAAAATGACTAAGAAACTTAGCATCTCGATCTGAAACAATTGTCCTAGGCATTCCGTGCAACCTAACAATGTCTCTAAAGAACAAATCAGCATCGTGCACAGCATCATCAGTTTTATGACATGGTATGAAATGAGCCATCTTAGAAAATCTATCGACCACCACAAAGATAGAATCTCTACCAAATTTTGATTTAGGCAAACCAAGCACAAAGTCCATAGATATATCTACCCACGAATGAGAAGGAATAGGGAGAGCAGAATACAAACCTTGGTTTTTGGCTTTAGACTTGGCTTTCTTGCAGACCACACATCGACTACAGATTCATTCCACATCCTTCATCAAGCTCGGCCAAAAGAAGTGTTCATACACAACCTTGTGTGTTTTCTTGATTCCAAAGTGTCCCATAAGACCTCCTCCATGTGCTTCCCTGAGAAACAACTCCCTCAAAGAACATTGGGGCACACACAAGCGGTTATCAAAGAATAAAAATCCAGAGATTTGATAGTACTTGCCATAAGCCGTTTTTGAACACTTTCTGAAAATCTCTTTGAAATCTGAGTCAGTTGCATATAAATCCTTGATAAATTCAAAACCAAGCAACTTTGTTTCAAGAGCTGAAAGAAGTACATACCTCCTAGACAAGGCATCAGCCACTACATTGTCATTACCTTGTTTGTACTTAATGACATAAGGAAATGTCTCAATGAACTCCACCCAACGTGCATGCCTCTTATTAAGCTTTTGTTGGCCCTTAAGATGTTTCAAGGACTGATGGTCGGTGTGGATCACGAACTCCTTAGGCCATAGGTAGTGCTGCCATGTTTGTAGAGCTCTCACCAGAGCATATAGCTCTTGGTCGTAAGTAGGGTAGTTGAGTGTGGCGCCTCCAAGTTTCTCACTGAAGTAGGCGATGGGTTTCCTATCCTGCATCAAAACAGCACCAATACCAACTCCGGAAGCATCACATTCAATCTCAAAGGTCTTAGAAAAATCAGGAAGTACAAGTAAAGGAGCTTGAGTCAACTTCCTTTTTAGAATCTGAAATGCCTCTTCTTGAGCTTGTTCCCACTTGAACCTGACATTCTTCTTGATTACTTCAGTCAATGGGGCTGCAATGGTACTGAAGTTCGGAACAAACCGCCTATAGAAGCCGGCAAGACCATGGAAGCTTCTCACTTCGCCCACGGTCGATGGACTAGGCCAGTCCCGGATAGCTTTGATCTTTTACTCGTCTACTCTTAGTCCATCTGCACCTACAACAAAGCCTAAGAACACCACGTTATCTGTTCCAAAAGAGCATTTACCAAGATTCGCAAAAAGCCTCTCTTTCCTAAGAATTTCAAGAACAGATTTCAAGTGCATCCTATGATCTTCAAGGTTCTTGCTGTAAATGAGAATGTCATCAAAGTAAACTACCAAAAAATGACCAATGAAGGATCCCAAGACGTGATTCATCAAACGCATGAAAGTACTAGGAGCATTAGTAAGCCCAAATGGCATCACAAGCCATTCATACAACCCTAGTTTGGTCTTAAATGCAGTTTTCCATTCATCACCTTCCTTCATCTTAATCTGATGGTAACCACTTTTCAAATCAATCTTAGAGAAGACACATGAACCATGCAACTCATCAAGCATGTCATCAAGCCTAGGAATGGGATGCCTATATTTTACCGTAATGTTGTTGATGGCACGGCAGTCCACACACATACGCCATGAGCCATCCTTTTTGGGTACTAACAGAACTGACACAGCACAAGGACTAAGGCTCTCCCGGATGTAACCTTTGTAGAGAAGGTCACCAATCTGTTTCTGAAGTTCCTTGGTCTCCACCGGATTGGTACGATAAGCTGGTCGATTCGGTAGAGTTGCGCCTGGAACAAAATCTATCTGATGTTCAATGCCTCGAACTGGTGGCAGTCCCTTGGGGTTCTCATCTGGAAAAACATCAGAAAACTCCTGCAAAAGATCTAGAAGTTCACTCGGAATCTCCGGTGCAAGGTCAGAAGAAGGAGCAGCCATAAGAGATTCTTTGTACACAAGTAAAAGAAGTGGCTTTTGAGAGTAAAGAGATTTCCTGACCTGACTTTCTTTAATAAAGAAGTTGGAATTTCGAGTGGATGTTTCCGGTTCGTCCTTCTTGGGTTCTTTATCTCGACTCCTTTTGAGCTGGATCTGATCTTGGTGAACTTCCAAAGGAGTCAATGGGACCAACGTGATCTTCTTGCCTTTATGATCAAATGAGTGTCGGTTTGTGTAGCCATCATGCACGGCCTTCTTGTCAAACTGCCATGGCCAGCCCAAGAGAATATGGCATGCGTCCATGGGAAGGACGTTACACACAACCTCGTCCTCGTATCGTCCAATGGTAAGAGGGATGGTGACTTGTTCTTTCACCATTTGCTCGCTAGCTTCATTTAACCACTCAAGCCGGAAAGGTCGAGAGAGCGGCCTAGTCACAAGTCCAAGTTTCCTGACAAGAGTATCACTAGCAACATTAGTACAACTCCCTCCAACAATGATCAAAGAACAAACTTTTTCAGAAACAAGACAACGAGAATGAAAGAGATTCTCCCTTTGTTCTTTTTCATTGGTTTTGGGCTGAACACTCAAAGATCGCCTTGTGACAAGTAGTGGACCGTGAGCTGGATGGTCGAAGCAATCTTCCTCATCAAAAATCGGACCAGACTCAGCGTCAAAGGTCGGATCGAATACATCGACCAGCCGGTCGTCCTCCTCATCGAAGATGGGTTCGTCCATGACCTTTCTAGTAACAAGCAAAGGTCCATGGTGTGGGTAGTCAAAGGCTTCCTCTTCCTCATCAAAGATAAGACCCAAATCCTCCTTGTCCTCCTCTTCATCCTCGGACTCAACCTCACCATTCTCCATGAGAATCATCACTCGCTGGTTGGGGCTGTTTTTGGCATAGTGTCCTAGACCTTGACACTTGAAGCACCTAATGTCTCTTGCTCGGCCAGAAGTCTCAACTTCCTTTCCTTTGTCCACACGAGCAGGAACATTAGTCTTAAAAGCATTATGTGTTGTGGGAGGAGACTTATTTTTGTCTGGATAGCTTGGTTTTGGAGCGTATGCCGGTTTGGGAGCAAGAGCCGTCCTTGAGTAGTTCTTTCTTTTGACTTGCTGTTCAATCAAAATGGCTTTGTGTAACATTTGCTCCACACTACCATACTCTTGAAGCTCCATATGATCTTGGATGTCACGGTTGAGACCTGAAAGAAATCGTGCCATTGTGGCATCCATAGGCTCGTCCACATCAGCCTTGATCATCAAGATCTCCATCTCTTGATAGTAGTCTTCCACAGACTTGGTGCCCTGAAGTAGGCGTCTCAACCTCTGGTGGAGGTCTCGGTGATAGTGAGCAGGAACAAATCGTCTCCTCATCAGCATGGTAAGTTCATCCCATGTTTCAATTGGCCTTTCACCTGTTCTCCTCCTATGAGTCATAACTTGGTCATACCAGTTAATAGCATAGCCAGAGAATTCAGTAGCAGCCAATCTAACTTTCTTAAGATCAGAAATGTTTTGACAATCAAAGACAAGTTCAATCTTTCTGTCCCATTCAAGGAAAGCATCAGGATCATTTTTACCATCAAAAGTTGGGATTTTCAGTTTCAATCCTCCTAAGCTATCATCAGCACGGTCATTTCTAGCAAATGGATTGATATCACCTTGCTCTCGATTCCTATGACCTCTCCTAGGTCGGTTGGTTGACCTGACTTCATCCTCTCGAAGATCTTCCCCTAGGGTCTCATCATCGGACCGGTTTGTCCTCCTTGGGCGATCTCTTCTTGCTCCGGTTCTAGGATGAGTTTGTTGACTGGCCTGAAGCTCATAAAGCCTTTGATGGATCTGGTCTAAACCTGCATTCATCAAGTTAGTCATAGAATCATTCAAAGCACGCATTTGTAGGTTAGACAATCCAGTAAATGAGTTTTCGGGTTGGTTTCTTTCTCCTTCACTACTCATGGTTCCTGAAATTTCTTAAACACAAAACGTTAGACAAAAATCTCACACTCTCAAGTGTTTGATCCTCACCCACACACGTGTTTCTCTCAGATTTTTGGTGGTCACACACACGAGTTTCCACTCTAGGTTCTAAGAGAACTGATCAAGAATCCCAATGGACAATTCCAAGTAAACAAGAGGGAATTTCTCAAGATAGAAAGATAAGAGATTTTTGGGGTTTTGAAATCCATTTTAACCTCCTCAAAGGCTGGATTTCTCCTCAGCCAGCAGGCTTTCTCTTCCACCACCAATCCATAAATCAAACTCTTGAATCTTTTTTTTTATCGAGATTTTTTTTTCTTTTCTTTTCTTTTTTTTATTGTAACTAGTGGATGGTAATGAGGGGCCCGGATTTAAGATAGATAGAAGAAGAAGTGTTTGAAGAAAATGGAAGATGAGAAAGATGGATGAATAGACAATGCCGGAAGAGTGGCTCTGATACCAGTTGATACGCCCTTAGAAAGGATCACTCGACCGGATTGGATTGGATATGAACTCACGGATGAGAACTGGATGGATTGAAGGTTCGCACGAAGGTTGCGGAAGGCCTCCGATATTTCCGTCTTCAGTTGGCGCTTGATATGACTCACAAGTCCACCAAAGGAAGATGCTCTAGTCGTCGCTTGATATGACTCACAAGACCAACGATTCGAGGTTTGTTTAACTTGGATATGACTCACCAAGAAAACAAGAAGAGTTCTTCAAAGAACAAAGAGTTTAACTCAAAACAAAGATGATAATCGAATGATTTATTGCTGAAATGAGATTACATATTTATAGTAGCAAAAGGTATGTGAAAGGACTTAGAGTTTTGTGGAAAAAGAATTAAAAATAGTCAAAGTGGCTCTTCGGTTCTTGATCTGGTCGAAATGACCTTTGGTGTACTGTCCAGGTTCGTCCGAATCTAGTCTGGTCACGAATGACCCTTCGCCTACTGTCCAGGTTCATCCGTACCCAAAGGGTGTACTGCGGTAAGGAGCAGGACGTACTGTGGTGTGTCCGTGTGGGTGATTAATGAACTTTCGTGAACGGATGACCACTTTAGATGAACCAAATCTTCAGAGAGCTTAAGTATCCTTGCTTTAGAGAGATTAGAATGATCGATCATCATGAAATCTTCAAACGGGTCGGAAAAGTCATGTTCATGTCCGTCGGGACATGCGGTACGTACCAAACGGGTCAGAAGTGACGTGTTGTGTCCTAACTCAGGTTCCACTCGTTGATCTTGAGTTCTGGCTTGACTATTGGTCTTAGAATGTTGAATGGGTCGGGAAAGACTTGCTGTGGGACAGTCAATTCGTTCATTAGGTCGTGGTTCCAGGCTTAGGTCATTTCCGGATGTACGCGGGTTGATTCTGTAAATGGCACTGTTCGTTGATCTGATACGGTTGAATGGGTGAACCTCGGTTGGACTGATCTGCTCGTCCTGATTACCATGTTGGGCTGGTTCCATGTACTTGGGTGCATCATTATGCAGCTCAACTGGTTGTCAGCTTTCCTAGCAGATCGCTGATAAAGGGTGGTTCGATACTCGATCCTCACCAACAACCCATCGAATTAATCCCGACGGATTGATCGAGGACGGGTTGGAGTTGATTACCACTGCAGTGGGTGCGTGCCGGTGTGGCCGATTCCGACGTGGCTGAGATGGCCTTTGAGGAGTCACACTGTGCAGGGTGGCTGCGATGGTCACTAACGCATCAGAAAGGATGGGTGACCTATTAAGAAGTGATTCGTGATACCGTGTGAGTGAGGCCAAAACACGGAGAAATGTCGGGTGGTGATTGCAGGATCAGTAAACAATGATTCCGAGCCTTAAAAAAATTACGCACCGATCGTTGGAACGGGATGGGACCCATGGGCCGAGAGAGCGGGCGTGGGTGGCCCATTAGCCGTGGGCGGTCGGGGCGTTACAAGTGGTATCATAGCTGGTTAACCATTTCGGTTCTGACCCGAGAGGCATCTTGAGAGCTGTCATGGAGCGCAACGAGGACGTTGCATTCTTTGAGAGAGGGTGAATTGTAACATCCCGAATTCTGATATATGGAAAAGGCTTAAGAGAACTGATTTGGCTACTTATGTCATCAAAGTTGACTTACCTTTTCCATCACACATCCGTTTAGAACTCCAGGGTTAAGCGCGCTTGGGCTAAAGTAGTGAAAGGATGGGTGACCTATCGGAAAGTGATTCGCGATACCGTGTGAGTGAGGCCATAACACAGGAAAAGGTCGGATGGTGATTGCAGGGTCAGTAAACAATGATTTCGAGCTTTGGAAAATTTACGCACCGACCGTTGGAACGGGATGAGGCACATGAGTCGAAAGAGCAGACGTGGATGGCCCATTAGCCGTGGGCGATCGGGGCGTTACACTTACTTCCTTTTAACTAATATGTCTTAGAGATCAAGTTAATTTTTGGAATCTATTATTAATCATATGAAACCCTTATATAGGGAATACAACTTTTTAAAAGATGGAAAACTCTTAAACTAATGTAAAAAGAAAAATTCAAAACCAATTATTGAATAGAAAATTCCCAAAACTCTTTATGTAAAATATCATAATCTATCTAACCATAGTCACAGATCACATTCTTACCGTGTCAGTGATTTTTGAAGTTGCTGACCTTTCTTCTCTATCTATTTCAATTTCTTCTTTCTTTGGGAAATTTGAGCTTTTACGAATTTTACTCGCTGCATCATTAGCCCTCTGTTTCTCGTTTTCTAGATTAGCATGCCGTAAGCATAATGATTGAGCTTAAATAGAGTCATATATTACAGTTAATTTGCAAGAAAATAGAGGATGAGACAATTGATTGCCACTGACAAAGGTATCTTTACATAAAGATTGTAGAGATATTGTGGCATTTGTTTTATCCACTTTCTTCCGCATTTTCACCAACAAACTCTGAAGTTTTGCGTCTTTGTTTCTAAATCACCCTGAGAAATTGATTCAGCACTACACATTACTATCTAATTAAAATGATCGATTAGAATGATGTTTCTATGGTAAATAACCTTCAGACATATCTGGGTACAGTTGGCAAGTTCCTCCACCTTATGGGTTGATGCAATGAAAACAAAACTTCGGTTACATGATTCCATAAACCACGAGCACCAAAAAAATTTTCACCCTCTTAGACTATTGGGCCACCGTAGTTTACATATAAGGCCCACTTAATTTGTAAATAGGTTAACGACGTACATGTTGTATATCAGAGGCTACGCCTCTCATGAATTAATCTAAGAAACTCTTTCTCAACTTATGTAGTTTCTTGACATGGTATCAGAGCCATAACCTAACTACAACAAGGTTATAGCTTCGATTTTGTGATCTCAAAACTGATACGTCCTAGATTCGGAAAGGATCACTCAAACGGTTCGAATGATATGAACTCGCCAAGAAGGGAGAACTGATGGGTTGAATGGTGACACAAAGGGTTGCGGATGGCCCGATGATACTACCAGATATTTGTCGTTGCTTGATGTGAGCACAAGTCCAACGAATGAAGGTTTGTTTACTCGGAGATAACCTCACCAAGAAACAGAAATGTTCTAAACAAAGAACAAAGCGATAAACTCAAATAAAAGAAGAAAATCGATTGATTTATTTCTGTAGAAAGATTACATATTTATAGTAGCAAAGGCATATGAAAAGACTTAGAATTTTCTGGAAAAACATGCATAGAAAAATGCAAACAAAGACTTGACTAAATTATTGTTTTGACTGAAACTTGGACTACCTCTTGATATAGCCACGACCAGGACTTTGAAAAGTGAAGGATATGCTCCTGATATTGGCCAAGACATGTCCCTTTGAGGCCTGGTCGAAATCCATCTTTTCCCTTAGCCAATATTTTATCGGTTTCTCCATTTGGCCCAAACAAGTCCGTTTTTGAATATTTTCGAAAACCATCAAGTGCAATTCTTTCTTGGACATTTGAATCATGAATAATCTCCTTTGGCATGATTGAATTAGCCATTTTCAGTTTCTCGGGTGGTCGTACTAGCTCGGAAGATCGAACTAGCTCGCTCAGCTCGTCCAAAGGAGTGTCAATCCAGCTCAGCTCGTCTAGGATAGTGTAAGTACATCTCACTTGAGTATTAAGATCATCTAAGATATTTTCAATTAGCTCATCCAGCTCCAAGGCAGTGTCGGTCCAGCTCACCTGAATGTGCACATGTCTGAATTCGCGAGAACTGAAGATCATCTTGTTTGTAAATGACATAACTCCCACATCTGAACTCCTTTTGATCTGATTATTCTTCATGGAGCTCCATGATTGAGTTAAGAACATTCTCCAAGTGATTTCATGCGTAGAATCCTCATGGTTTGGAAGATATGAGTCAAACAATGAGCATATATCTTTACTACTTTCCATGATCAAGCCATGCATGTCTGTTTTGCCTGGTGTGCTATCTAAGGGCGCATCATTCCCTCCCTCTTGAAAAGGAATTTGACCTCAAATACATTTTACCTGTATCAAAAGGAAATGAATCAGGGAAAAAATGTAAAGAACATGTAAAATTTAGTGAAGGGAAATTTTGGAAAGAAACTTCCTTGGAGTATTGATGTCATTTTCTTTGCGTACATGCATCTCCAGATCTCAGACTGATAAGCACAGTCAATGCTTTCTATTTTCTGAGGCTGAACCTCTTTGTCCTGGGCACTCAGAATAAACATTAAAATACCAGGATCATATGTGCAAGACATGTACTTGTTCAAATAAGAAGTCAAAGTTTCTTTCCGAAGAACATGTAGCACAAGTTTAAGCCTTTCAAAATTCACATCAAAATAAGAATTAATAACCAGAAGGGTTTCCAGGCACGTGATTGCATAGTTCCTAAAGAACCATTTCAAAACATGCACAAGTTTCTCAGATTTAGAACACCAAAAATCAAGATCAGATTTAGAATAAGAATATGCAGGTTTTAAAACAAAATCACAACAAAAATCGATTTCAGTTCTAAGTGATTTTGTTTTCTGCAAATTCCTAACCATAAGCTCTTTCCAGACACGTGTGAGAGAAAACAAATCTTCAGTGATCAGTTCATGACTTGAAAAACTCAGATCAAAACCATTATCCTTAAAACAAACAAAGGAATAAAAAGGCTTTCGGAAACAAAAATCTGGTTGTTGAAAAACAAGCTCAAATGACTTTTCAAGATGATCAAAACTTTTGTTATGTCCCAAAAACTGATTAAAACTCAAAACAATATCAGACTGGATGTCATTGCCATTTTGAAAACTTCTTTGAACAAAAAGTTCATCAGGTTCAAACACTTTAAAAGAATTAAACATGTTTTCGAAAACAGAATCTGAAACACGAAATTCTTTTGATTTGTCAAAACCAAAACGTTTCACATCTTGAGAACTGATCTTAACAAACAATTCAGGTAAAGAATTAATCGAATCAGATTCCTCACAGTGCTTTGTGAGCAAAGGAGTAGGAGCTGTGCCGGGATCAAAGCAAAGATGTTTCTCCATGTTGTTGGTTGTTATGTTTGATGCTTCCTCATCAAAGATTGGACCAAGTTCGTCTTCCTCACCAAAGATGGGACCTATATCATCGTACTTGGGCCTCTTACTGTCAAGCAGTGGTCCTTGATGCGGGTAGTCGAATGGCTCTTCCTCAAAATCATGTGAAACTAGAACAAGACTACTCGGATGCTCCGGTTCAAAACAAGTTAGTCCATTAATTTCTTCATCATCAAACATAAAATCATATTTTGGAGAAGAAAGATCACATTCATCCGCACAAATGATCAAACTTTCCAAAAGCTTATCATCATATTCATCAAAAATGGGTAAAGAATCCGAAAAATCTTTTAGCTCTTCAAGGTTGTTTTCAGATTTACCTTTGGGTTCTTCACTGGTGAATATTGATGATTCAGTTACTGGTGCACGTGTGGTTGTGCTCTTCTTTGGGATCTTTTTGACGTCCTTAAGGATTTTCATCATCTCTTTCTCAAAGTTGTCACAGATCTCTTGGACATCAAACCGACGAAAATGACTCTTTTGATAAGCTTCATTTCTAGATGGTTTGAACTGCTCTTTGAACCTCATGTTTGGCATCTTATGTGGTTTTATTAGGTTTGGGCTTTCCTGCACAGTAACAAACTCATCAAAAATATTCAACAAATTTTGAGATGAAGTTTGAGAAATAGTTTGTCTTTTGGATGTTTTTTTGCCACTTTTCTTGTAAAGACCAAACATCTTTATCCTGAAAATTACTCAACACAAAAAGTTAAGAGATAAAAATAATCCTCACACTTTCAAGTATTTAATCTCCCCCACTCAAGTGTTTCACTCAAAATTTAGTTGGTCACTCAAGAGTTTCTTCTCAAAGTTCTAAGAAAGACAATCCAAGTTTCCCAATGAGTTTTCCAAGCAAACAAACAATGAGATGCGATAGGAAGATAAGAAATTTTGTTTTGGAATCTGCCTTAACCTCCTCAAAGGCCGGATTTCTCCTCGGCCAGCAGGCTTTCTCTTCCACCACCAAACCACAAATCAAACTTTTCGAATATTTTTTTTGACTCTTTTTTTTCTCTTTTCTTTTTTCTTCTTTTTTTTATATAGTGGATGGTAATGAGAGGCCCAGATTCAAGATAGAAAGAAGAAGAAGTGTTTGAAGAAATTTAAATGGAAGATGAGAAGAATAGATAAATGATACCGATTGAGTGGCTCTGATACCACTTGATACGTCCTAGATTCGGAAAGGATCACTCAAACGGTTCGAAAGATATGAACTCGCTAAGAATGAAGAACTAATGGGTTGAATGGTGACACAAAGGATTGCAGATGGCCCGATGATACTACCAGATATTTGTCGTTGCTTGATGTGACGCACAAGTCCAACGAACGAAGGTTTGTTTACTCGGAGATAACCTCACCAAAAAACAGAAATGTTCTAAACAAAGAACAAAGAGATAAACTCAAATAAAAGAAGAAAATTGATTGATTTATTTCTGTAGAAAGATTACATATTTATAGTAGCAAATGCATATGAAAAGACTTAGAATTTTGTGGAAAAATATGCATAGAAAAATGCAAACAAAGACTTGACTAAATTATTGTTTTGGCTGAAACTTGGACTACCTCTTGATATAGCCAAGACCAGGACTTTGAAAATTGAAGAATATGCTCATGATATGGTCCAAGACATGTCCCTTTGAGGTCTGGTCGAAATCCATCTTTTCCCTTAGCCAATATTTTATCGGTTTCTCCATTTGGCCCAAACAAGTCTGTTTTTAAATATTTTCGAAAACCATCAAGCCCAATGCTTTCTTGGACATTTGAATCATGAATAATCTCCTTTGGCATGATTTAATTGGTAGTTGTTCCATCAGAAAATAAGGTTAGCCATTTTCAGTTTCTCGGGTGGTCGTACTAGCTCGGACGATCGAACTAGCTCGCTCAGCTCGTCCAAAGGAGTGTCATTCCAGCTCAGCTCGTTTAGGATAGTGTAAGTACAGCTCACTTTATTATTAAGCTCACCTAATATATTGTCAATTAGCTCATCCAGCTCCAAGGCAGTGTAGGTCCAGCTCACCTGAATGTGCACATGTCTGAATTCGCGAGAACTGAAGATCATCTGGTTTGTAAATGACATAACTCCCACATCTGAACTTCTTTTGATCTGATTATTCTTCATGGAGCTCCATGTTTGAGTTGAGAACATTCTCCAAGTGATTTCATGCGTAGAAGCCTCATGGTTTGGAAGATATGAGTCAAACAGTGAGCATATATCTTTACTACTTTCCATGATCAAGCCCTGCATGTCTGTTTTGTCTGGTGTGCTATCTAAGGGCGCATCAAAAACTATTTTCAAAAATCTCTGCAATTTTTTTTCACACATCGACATGGGAGATCATGAAACTACAGCAATGGCTGGTGCACAAGCTCGCATTGAGACCCGTCGAACGATCTCTCCTTATGATTTAACCTCCAGTCATAATCCCAGAACATTGATCTCAAAACCGCTGCTGCGTGGCCCTAACTATGAAGAATGGGCTAAAAATCTCAAGTTATCCTTGAAGGCAAGGAGGAAGTTTGGGTTCCCTGACGGTTATATACCTAAACCTGACGAGAAATCATTGGATTATGAAGACTGGATAGCAAATAAAGCTCTGGTAGTCTCTTGGATGAAACTGACAATCGACGAAAACATCTATACCTCAATGTCTCACGTTGATGATGCTCATGAACTATGGACTCATTTCCAAAGGCGTTTTGGAGTGAAAAAATGGACAGCGAGTGCAGCGTCTTAAAACTGAACTTGCAACATGTCAACAAAGAGGTCTTCCAATTGAAGCCTATTACGGGAAGTTGACTCAACTTTGGAGGAGTATGGCTGTCCACCAGCAGACCAAAACAATGGAAGAAGTCTGAAAGGAATGCGAAGAAGACAAGCTTATCAGTTTCTCATGGGTCTCAATGAGACTGAGTATGGTGTGATCAAATCTGTGTTGTTATCTCGTGTTCCATTGCCCACTCTGGATGAAGCTTACAATGCTTTGACTCACGATAAGAATCAAAGCAACTTGGTCGTATGAATGCTTAGAGAGTGGATGGCATGAGTTTTTCTGTTCAGACAGCAAGGCCGAAATTTCAGAGCACTCAAAACAGAGGTGCTGCTGTTGTTTGTTCGAACTGCCGCCGTACTGGTCATGTTACTGAAAATTGTTTTCGTTTGATCGGTTACCCTGATTGGTGGGACGAAAAACAAAGACAGAAGTCAGGACTCACGAGTTCTCGTGGAAGCAATTCTTGTTCTGGTCGCGGAGTGGGAAGCAATAATGCTGGTCGTGGTATGCATAATGATGTGGCAGTTTCTTCACATAAAGGAAAATCTCTTGACACTACTCGTCTAAACAACATATCTGTAACACAGTCACATGCAAATTCTCTCACAGCTGATGATCGTGTGGGTCTTAGCGGACTGAGCGACGCACAGTGGAAAACTCTTGTGCATATGCTTGATGAAAGGAAGACAAATCAGGTTGATCGCTTCTCTGGTAATTCTTTTCTTGAATCTTCGATCATAGACTCTGGTGCTACAAATCATATCTGGTTCTCTTGATTTCTTGTTTGATATTTCTGAAATGGCACCAGTGATAATTAAACTACGTGATGGAAGATTTACTACTTCTTCACAAATGGGTTGTGTTCAACTTGGTTCTACTCTGAAACTAAAGGCTGTTTATTTTGTTGATGGGCTTCATTGCCATTTCATCTCAGTCTCTCAGCTCACAAGGTACAGTGGTTGTATGTTTCAGCTTACTGATAAGCTTTGTATTGTCCAGGATCGCATCACACAGATGCTGATTGGAGTGGGTGAACAACAGAAAGGATTGTATTTTTTTATAGGAATGGAGGTTGTGAGCGATTCATGGACTTACGGAATCCTCTACTGGCGTCTGGCATCGTCGTCTCGGTCATCCTTCCTCAAAAGCTATGGAGATGTTTCAGCTTTCTGATTTCATTAGTTCTGGTTTTGATCAAAAGACTTGTGATATTTGTATTTGTGCGAAGCAAACACGAGATTCTTTTCCTTCAAGTATTAATAAGACGACATTTGATTTTCAACTAATCCATTGTGATCTTTGGGGTCCTTATTGGACTAAGTCTTTATGTGGTTCAAGTTATTTCCTCACCATAGTTGACGATTTCTCAAGAGATCTGGATATATTTTCTGCCAAACAAAACTGAAGCTCCAACTCACCTTAAGAATTTTATTGCTCTTGTGGACAGATAATTCGAACCAAGGTCCAAACTATCAGAAGCGATAATGGGTCTGAGTTTATTTGCTTGACAAACTATTTTGCACAGCATGGTATCATTCATGAGACATCCTACGTTGATACCTCTCCGCAAAATGGTGGGGTAGACATATACTTAACACAGCTCGAGCTCTCAGGTTTCAGACTCAACTACCGGTAGAATTTTGGGGTTATTGCGCTCTTGCTGCAGGATATTTGATAAATCGTACTCCCACTAATATTCTAAATGGTAGGACACCATTTGAGATCATGTACAAGAGGCCACCGCCACTGAACTATTTGTTTCAGCTGTTTGTGTTATGTTATTAATCAAAAACATGAAGGAGACAAGTTCGAGCAACGAGGAAAACGCTCAGTTTTTGTTGGTTATACTTTTAGCAAGAAGGGTTGGAGAGTTTATAACCTTGATACTGGTATAGTTTCTGTATCCAGAGATGTTTTTTTCATTGAGACTGAATTTCCATTTTCAGAAACTCAGCCATCTGTGTCCCTTGCGTCTTCACCACTCACGCCGGGTCATGTTTACAGAGATGATGATGAGGAGCTTACAGAGCAATCTACGGTTGTTTTAGAAGAACCTACAACTGTTGAGCCGTCTGTTGTTGTACCTTCCATTCCCATCGGTTTGACACAGAATGACACCCTTACTGTAGTTACTAAAACATCATCTCCATCTGCAACAACTCATCAGCATGATACCTAAACCGTCCAGCCTAGTGTTACTCTTACTTTACCAGAAATCCAGCCTGCCTTGGAAATTGAAGAAACAGCAGAACCTGCAGTTCTTGGACGTGGACAGTGCTCGAAGAAATCTCCAACAAAACTTGCGGTTTATGTTACTACACTGCTGCATAATCCTCCTGCTTAAACGACTCCATATCCTCTGGATAATTATGTTTCCAGTGAAAATTTCTCACCTACTTATCAAGCATACATTATGGCAAGCGGTAGAGCCAACTAGTTACAAAAGAAGCATTTCTCGATGAACACTAGCGTGATGCTGTCACGGATGAGATTATAGCTTGTGAGGACAATGGTACATGGACAGTTGTCACCTTACCAGCTGGGAAAAAGGCTTTGGGCTGTAAGTGGGTTTTTAGACTGAAATGCAATGCCGATGGTACGCTCTCGCGCAACAAAGTCAGACTAGTAGTGTGTGGAAATAATCAAACAGAATGGGTTGATTACAACGAAAAATTTTCCCATGTTGCAAAAATGGTTAATATACGAGCTTTTCTTCAACTAGTGCTCGAGACTGGGAAGTCCATCAAATGGATGTGCATAACGCTTTCCTTCATGGTGACCTCAAAGAAGAAGTGTATATACAATTGCCTCCTCGTTTCCGGACAGCAGATAGAACTCAGGTTTGCCTATTACACAAGTCTCTCTATGATTTGAAGCAAGCTCCTCGCTGCTGGTTCGCAAAACTCGCTTCAGCTTTGAGGGATTATGGTCTCGAATAGAATCGCTCAGACTACTCTCTTTTTTCTACAAAACAGGACACACCATGATTTATGTCCTCGTTTGTGTAGACGACTTCAGTCATAACTGCTTTCAAAGAATATCTCAGCTCTTGTTTTCATATGAAGGACTTGGGTATACTACGGTATTTCCTTGGAATCGAGGTTGCTCATAATCCTTCAGGTATTATCTCTGTCTATGGAAATATGCATTGGATTTAATTACTGAAACAGGTTTTCTGGGAGTTATACCTGTCACTTTCCCACTAGAGCAGAATCACAAATTAGCTTCAGCCGATGGAGCTTTACTTACCGATCCTACCAGATACCGTCATCTTATTGGAAAGCTAATTTATCTCAGCAGCACTCGGCCTGAACTCTCTTATCCCATTCACATACTCTCCCAGTTTATGAGTGCACTGAGGTCAGAGCACTGGGATGCTGCTCTCAGGGTTGTGCAGTACTTGAAAAAACAGCCATGGACAAGGAATATTGCTACGTGCAAATACAGAGTTGAAACTTACAGCTTGGTGCGATGCTGACTGGGGTGCGTGTCCCCTAACGCGTCGGTCTCTCACTGGTTGGTTCATACAGTTGGGTGGTTCACCTTTGTCTTAGAAAACAACAAAAAAAGATCGCATCTCTCGCTCCTCGGCGGAGGCCGAATATACTGACACAGTTTGTGAGTTGATTTGGATCCGTGAACTACTACTTGCATTTGATATTGACTGCTCAGGACCTATGCCACTACACTCTGATAGTCTGTCCGCCATCAATCTCGCTGCTAACCCTGTCTACCATGCTCAAACCAAGCAAATCGGTATGGACTATCATTTCATTCGTGATGAGTTCATAAATGGACTCATTACCACAAAACATGTCTCCACAAAGTCACAACTTGCCGATATCATGACTAAAGCATTGGGATGTCGGGAATTTGAAGATTTTCTTTTCAAGTTGGGTGTTTGTATTGGGCCACCGTAGTTCACATATAAGGCCCACTTAGTTTGTAATTAGGTTAAAGACGTACATGTTGTATATAATAGGCTACGCCTCTCATGAATTAATCTAAGAAACTCTTTCTCAACTTTTGTAGCTTCTTGAGATAGACCACAACAAATAGTCCCTTACAGGTAATTGGAACTACGATTGTTTTGAGTTTTTCATAGTCAGATCTAAGAAAACAAAGAGTAAAACATAGATTGAATGCGGAAGAAATAAAGAAAATAAGAGTTTATTGCTCTAATAGCATGTGTGAATTGGAGATTAACTTGAATAGAATGAAGAATAATAGGAGAGTAGATGAAGTGATTGTAGAGAGAACATGGAATAAAGAGAAACTTAATTCTTTTGTTTTTTTACAATTGTGGTTACATGTTATAAGTAGGTTTAACTTTTTTAGGGAATCCAAACAAATATGGCTTACTAATAATAAAAAGAAATAAAAAAAATAACAAAGAAAATCACATTTTAAACATTCAGAGTGATTACGCACTTCAAACTTTGAAATTTTTCACTAACACTTTTAATCTTCAAACCAAAAATATATCATATCAAACCTCAAATTACATTTTCTGTTCAAAAATAATGATGTGTCAATATGATGTGGCAAGTTGTGATGATATAGACAGATGACAATGTAAATTCTGCTCATGTGGAAATTAGAAACATTTTTTATTTATTTTTGAATTAAAAAATATTTCTGAAAATTTGAAAATTATTATGAAAAGTTATAAAACTTTATATTTTAAAAAATAGTTTTGGAAACCTTTTTGTAAAATATAACATATAAAATGTTACTATATATCTTTGGAACTATTAAATAATCTTATGCACTACCACTTATAAAATTTTATATTTGTAAGAACTAGTTTTGGAAACCTTTTTATAAAATTTAACCTATAAAAATGTTACTATATATCTTTGGAAATATTACATAATCTTATGCATTGCCACTTATAAAATATAATCCATAAAATTTTATATTTGTAAAAATACTTTAGGAAACCTTTTTATAAAACATATCCTATAAAAATGTTACTATATATCTGTGGAACTATTAAATAATCTTATGCATTGCAACTTATAAAATATAATCCATAAAATTGTAATATATCTTCCAAAATATCTTTTAAATATAACCTATAAAATATTATAATTGACTATGTGTATCACTATCATATATACAATTCTCCATAATACATTGATTTAAAGTGAAATTTCAGCTCAGTCTTAGCCAACTATCATGAGTTACCAAAACCTCCATATTACTAATCCTTCAATAATATTTCTATGGCCTCGGAAAAAATCTTATGTACAGTAGGATTTGTTTTATGCAGCTTTCATATACAATTCTAAGATATATCAAGTTTTTCATAAAATTATAATTTTTCTAAGAATAATTTTAGAAGTTTTAGTTATTCTAGATTTTTTAATATATCAAAATTTTATAAATTATAAATTTATAATTATATATAAATAGTGATTCCTATAATTATTGAATATTTCAAAAGATATATAACAGTATTTTTATATAGAATGTAACTTATAAAATGTTTTATAAAATATAATTTTGGGCTTTTTGCAAATTTGACTCAAAACTCAAAGTCAAACACAAAACTAACATCTCCCTTTTTTGTCATTTCTTTTGTCCAATTCACCCCATATGTTCACATTATTTACGAAAATGCCACTGACTTTTTTCTTGTTTTTTTTCTGAAAATGGCATTTTTACTCTCTCAACCTCATCATCTTCAAATATTTACAATATTGCCATTGCCATCAATACCACAACCGCCACGAACAACCAATTTGAAGCTCTTAATGCACCTAAAATTGATTGACACTACCTAAAATTGATTGGCACTAAATGTTATGAACAAAAAACAACATCTCTTTAACTTTGTCTCCATATTCATCCAAAAAATTCAAGCTTTTGATTCTAAATTTTTTATGCTTGGTAGAGCCATTCAAGCATACTAATCTTCGTGGGTTACTTTCGTTTGAGGTTCAGGGTGGTTGGAGAAGACTATTTGTGCTTAGGAAGTCATCTCACTAGTGAAAGGTATGAAATTGAAAATTTTTTCAGATTTGTTCGCGTCGAAGACTTACCCGTAAGTCGTCTGGCTGAAGAAGACTTACGGGTAAGTCTTCTAAGCACACGGGCGACTTACTTATAAATCGTCCGAATTTGTTTGTTAAGAAAAAAATTCTAGACGACTTATTTGTAAGTCGTCTAGGATAACCGGGTTAGTTTTGCATTTGACCGAATTGTGTCAGATCATTGACTTTTCGGAGATGACTTACTAGTAAGTCGTCTCCGAAAAATCAAAAATTCAAATATTTTATTAAAGCTAGACGACTTACGTGTAAGTCGTCTCAGGTTACTTTTGCAATTGGAAAATAAAACTTAAATATTTAACTTTTCCCAGACGACTTACTTGGAAGTCTTCTAGGTAGAGGACCTTCCTGAAAGTCGTCCAGGATAAGCGAAGTCGTCCAGATTTTTTTCCGAGATTCTGGTCAAACCTTGCTTCTCTCGGACGACTTTCAAGTAAGTCCTCTACCTAGACGACTTTAAATTAAGTCGTCTGGGAAAAGTTAAATATTTAAGTTTTATTTTCGAATTGCAAAATAACCTGAGAAGACTTACAGGTAAGTCGTCGAGCTTTAATAAAATATTGAAATTTTTGATTTCCCAGAGACGACTTACAAGTAAGTCGTCCAGGAAAAGTCAAATATCTGACACAACTCAGTCAAATGCAAAACTAACCCGTTTATCCTGGACGACTTACTAGTAAGTCTTCTAGAATTTTTTTCTTAACAAACAAATCTGGACGACTTACAAGTAAGTCGTCCCATTTTAAAGTCAATTGCAAAAATGACCTATTTGGACGACTTACTTGTAAGTCGTCTATGTCTTCCAGACGACTTAACCGTCAGTCGTCTGCGTCAATGTTTAGTAAACTTTCATTTTCTCTATGTTTACTAATGTGTTTTATTTTGAATTTTTGCAGATGTTGCGTCAGTTACATGTAGTGTATGGAGAATGGTTTTTGGAAGATTCAAATTGGGATTTTGTGGTTGATAATTTCAAAGGAGCGAGACTATTTTTGTTGAGTGAAGGTTCGACACATGCTGAACTTGTTGCAATGGTTCAAGAAGATTATAACCTGGACTTGAGCACAGAATCTGTGGAGATAACCTACTTGTTACCAGCTGAAATGATGCAGGCTCCAGACACTCCTCCTATTCATGTTACAAGTGATAGACAAGTTCGAAACTTGCTCGAGATAACCAAAACGCATGGAGTACGGCTTTGTGTATCAAGCCATAGCAAGGTGGAAACAGTTTCAGAGGAAAGGGAAGAGGAGGATGAAGATGATGAAGCTGATGAGTTTTTTGAAAATGATAATGATTTGGTTGAAGATGAGAATCATAATGGGGAAGAGGATGATGGGGAGGAGGATGATGGGGAGAAGGATGTTGATATCTCTATTGTTGCTGAAGCGGACGAGAATGGTGAGGATTACAGTGTTTATGGAAAGGTTAAAGATGAGGATTTGGAAGAAGATGATGATATGTGTTTTGAAGAATTCAAAAAGACCTATGCTATTGAAGGAGAAAGATCGAATGGTAACAGTATCTACGTCAACCAGAGTTTTGTTAGCAAGGATGCACTGCTTTCAGAGCTGCGGTTGACAGCAGTTAAGCGTAAGTTCTCCTTCAGAATATATAAGTCAACGAAAACTCTCTTTGTGGCAACCTGTCGGGTTAGTGGTTGTGGATGGAAGATGAGAGCGAGTGTGAAACATGGAACAAACACGTTTTGGGTAACAAAGTATGTGGAAACACATACATGCTCAGTGGGAGACCGAATCGCTCAGCGGAGACACTGTACTCCGAAGTATGTTGCTAGGCTTTTCATTGATCGTGTTGGAATCATTGATGGGTTGAATCCACAGCATATCACTGATGCAATGAAGAACATGTTTGGCATGACGCTTGATTACACCACTTCATACAGAGCACTGGTATATGCACAAATATTGGTGAGAGGATCAGCAGAAGATGGGTATTCGCGTCTACCATCATATCTCGAGCAAATCTCCTTAGCAAATCTCGGTTCTATCACAGCTATAGAACTTAATTCTAAAAAAAGATTTAAGTATCTATTTCTCTCTTTTGGAGCTTCTATCAGAGGTTTTAAGTATCAGAGAAGGGTCATTGTTGTGGATGGGACTCACCTACATGGGAAGTATGAAGGTACTATGTTAGTTGCAACCGCACAAGATGGGAATTTTCAGATATTTCCATTGGCTTTTGGGATCGTAGATGCTGAAGATAACCCTTCTTGGGAATGGTTTTTCACAAAATTGGCTAGTTGTTTATCTGATGAGCAGCCTCTCGTGATAGTCTCCGACCGGCATGCAGCCATTAAAAGTGTGTGTGACAAGGTGTTTCCCTGGGCAACCCGAGGAATATGTTATTATCACCTTCAAGATAATATTGTCAAAAAGTATAAAGGGAAACATCTCTTGTACTTGGTGAAAGGTGCTGCTTATGCCCATACGGTTTCAGATTTTAACCGGTACATGGCTGAGATACGGAGTGCAAACCCGGACCTTGCAACGTATTTGGAGGATGCCGATGTCACCCTATGGTCAAGAGTTTATTCTCAGGGGGACAGGTACAACATAAAAACAAGCAACATCGCAGAATCTATTAATTCCGCACTGAAGCGAGCTAGAGGATTTCCTATTCATTTCCTATTGGAGTACATAAGAGAGAAGCTAGGAAAGTGGTTTTGGAAAAGGAGAGATGATGCTTTGAGTCTCCCAAGTCACCATAGTCGCGGTGTTGAATACTTGCTTGCTGTTCGATCGGAGATAGCGGATACGATGAGGGTTCAACCAATTGATGGATGGCGATTCTTTGTGAAAGGTGGCAAAATGGACTGTGTGGTTGATTTGGAACATGGAAAGTGTGATTGTGGTGTTTATGCAGTGGAGAAAATACCTTGCTCTCATGCTATAGCTGCTGGAATACATGCTGGTTTGCATATCTCCACATTTGTAAGTCCAGTGTACTCAAAGGATTATTTGTTTGTAGGATACTCAAAAAATATATATCTTTGTGTTGGACAACAAGTTGAGGAACGCACATGCTTGCCTCCGGAGGTAAAACGTGGTCCGGGAAGACAGAAGAAATCAAGATGGCAATCCTGGTTGGAGCTATCCAGGATGAGAGGACGCAAACACAGGAAAAAACACAGGGTTTATAGATGCTCAAATTGCAATGAAACTGGTCATACGAAACCACAATGTAAGGAACCCTTAGACGACTAACTTGAAGGTCGTCCAGACGACCTTCAAGTAAGTCGTCCAGAGTTTATTCCTCCAGAAGACCTTAAAGTAAGTCGTCCAGAAGGTTAGTCCTCCAGAAGACCTTCAAGTAAGTCGTCCAGAAGGTTAGTCCTCCAGAAGACCTCGAAGTTAGTCGTGTAGTGTTTATTCTTCCACAAGACCTTAAAGTAAGTCGTCCAGAGTTAGGTCGTCCAATATAATGTTAAGTCGTCTAATTGTCATGTATTAAGAATTTGTGTTTAGTTTATGTATTCAGTTAGGTCGTCCAGTATTCTGTTAGGTCGTCCAATATAATGTTAAGTCGTCTAATTACATTAAAAGTTCAATATAATGCTAAGTCGTCTAATTATATTAAAAGTTCAAGTACACACAAATCCTAATCTATCATAAATTACAAGTTTAAATACACACAAATCCTAATCTATCATAAATTACAAGTTCAAATACACACAAATCCTAATATATCATACATCATATGTTCCAAGGTTTTTTACAATGTCATCGTTTTCTTTTGCATGCTGCTCAGGAAGCTCTTTAAATATATCGATCGCTATCTTATCCCTCATAGTCTTTGCGTTGGGCTTAGCAAAGTCTTTTTGGTTAAATGGCATCCCAAGAGCATGACATTCAATGTACCTCAGAGTGTACACGCCACAATCACCAGATCTGGCCTGAGGGATATTGGTTGGTCTCTCATACTAGAATGGCTCCAGTGATAACTGGTCACGTTGAGAAACGGATGCGCACTCAAAAAGCAGATAAGGGAGCATCTGGAGAAAAGGCTCCATTATCAGATCCAGTTCTTGAGGGGAGATATGTGAACGAATGCTGTCCCAGACGACTATGTGTCTCTTAGGGATCGATATCCACAGCGCAATCCAATGAGTGTCGCTCTGGTTCATTGGCAAATAGATATCATCAACATTCGTCCCCCAAACCTTGTCCGTCCTGCAAAATGATGGTAAATCGCCTGAATAATAAGCCCACGCCCCACCAGGAAGTCTTCTTCCTAAACCATAGACATCGGGCTGCGAATCCTTAAAATCCTGGTAGTTAAATCTCCATTGTTGAGAAAAGAGATGATCAAGGAAGCATATTCTCTCGCTCCTGAAAAGGTGTGGCGTCTCCTGGTGCCTCTTCCTCAAAACATTGATCCAAGCATTCATATGATGCGTATAAAATAATACAAGTCATAAGATACCAGAAGACTTACCATAAGTCGTCTGCGTAGAAGACTTACCATAAGTCGTCTGGTAAGTCGTCTGGTAAGTCGTCTTCGTAGACGACTTACCAGACGACTTATGGTAAGTCTTCTACGCAGACGACTTATGGTAAGTCGTCTGGTAAGTCGTCTATATAGAAGACTTACCAGACGACTTACTAAGTAATCTACTAATCAGTTTTGTCAGACGATTTACACAATCCTCCAGCCAAGCTAGGGGGTCCGAAGGACGTGATACCACCAAGTCGGACTTGTACGAGGTTTCTTGTCTACAGGTGTTTTATAATGACTGCAAACACGAAAAGCAATTAGTTTTTATATGGAGAAGCTATTATGCGAAAAGCAATCACTTACGGATCAGTTTGCAACCATTCGACGAGCTCCTTCAACTTCTTCCTGTCAAGTGCTGCAAAGGGATTGTAGCCTCTAGAAAGTTTTTTCGTGTTTGCAGTATAAGGAGATCTCTGTGAGGCAGTAACTTTCATGTTTCGCTCAGTATTTTGACGGACAATTGCCAAAGCAGTTTCTCTCTTGTCCTCATATCTAGCAACCTGCTGCTGTTTCTCTGCTGGAGTGAAACTTGTTTTTTTGGCCAATAGAACAAGGCTCTCAGATGCGGACTCATCGTTAAAACTCTCATCAAGAAGTGTTTTATCCTTCTCTCCTTTAACACTCTCATCAAGAAGTGTTTTATCCTTCTCCCCTTTAACACTCTCATCCAGAGGTGTTTTATCCTTCTCCCCGTTAACACTTTCACTAACCCCGGGAGAGGCAGTGGGTTGAGAGGATCTGCCTTTAGGTTGAGAGGTAGTGGGTTGAGAGGATGTCCCTTTCCCTTGTTTGGTGATACCAACCTTCTTCTCCACTGCTTCCACCCTTTCCGACAAATGCTTGATCTCCATAAGGCACGTCCCAAACCCTTCCCTCATGGCATCAAATATGTCCTTGAAATTTCTTTCAAGGTCCTCTTTGCTCATCCCAAGCACAGTCGTAGTAACCTCTGGACGAGCCGCTGTGCGAACCTCTTCACCAGCCTCTGCAAACTTCCCTGCACTCTCCTCTGAAGGTGCCTCTGCAAGTGCCTCTTTTTTAGCCTCTTTACGAGCTTTCTTCAGAGGTCTTGGACTCTCTTCTTCTACCAAAACTATGGCTTTCTTTGATGGACTCACAACCACCGGCTTTGTATTGACCCAAGTACCGGTGACTTTCCAGCAATCCATGGTCCACTTTCACGGTCTCTGATTAAACATAACTTTAATTATGTTCTCCGCGGGAAGGTCCTCAGCATCAGAGTCCCATTTTGGAAACATTTCACCATAGTCCTTCTCAACAAAGTTCACCACCGTAGTCTGCAGTAAATATAAGATATGAATTTAGATATTTGACGGATTAACTTATAAATAAGTCGTCTGGAAAGTCGTCTGGAAAGTCATTTGGAAAGTCGTCTGGAAATTCTTCCTACTAGACGACTTACCAGACGACTTAATTAAGTCGTCTGGAAATTCTTCCTACTGGGAGACTTTCCAGACGACTTAATTAAGTCGTCTGGTAAGTCGTCCAGTAGGAAGACTTTCCAGACGACTTTCCAGACGACTTTCCAGACGACTTTCCAGACGACTTAATTTTTGGAGTAAAGGATAGAAGTAAATACCTGTCTGCAGATAGCATCTTTAAAGCATCTGCGTCCTTTGCCACCCATGTAAGCCAGTATCGGTGGAGACGGTCTGTTTGGTATGGGATTACCATAATTAGCAGCCAATTCCGGCAGAGCTGTGTACACCCAGACCTGGAGAGCTTGTATAAACCCATCGACAGTGTAACAGCCCGAAATATCTTTGCCCTTCAAAGAGTCCATCAGCACCTTGAACGCGACTCTCCCCCATGGATAGTTCTCAAAACGTTCTAAATCCATCACTAGCCTTGCCAGACTAACCCTTGTGGCGGTTGAATACTTTCTCCCTTCAATATATCCAGTGAAGATGGCAAGGTACCCGAGCCGCTTGCGATCTTCCTGAGACCACCCTTCGCATCTCTCAAATGCTGCTATTATCTGCTCAGTAGATGGCCCAGCTTCGACATGAACTCCCAACATGTCCCAGAAAGAAGCCATCTCCTTTGTAACAGCACACCTCGGTCTCTCAAGGTCCTCTATGTACTCGCAATTTAGACCAGTGAGGTTTTCAAACTCTAACAGTGAAAACCTCACAGGTTCTGGACCAACTAGACTCCACAGCTCGTACTTCTTCTTTATGTCCAGCTGGAATCCGAGCTTGTAGTGCACCAGCCTTGAAGCCCAAGAAAATCCAAGCTCTTTAAACTTGATGAAATCTCCCAACTTTGACTCCTTTAGCTCTTCATATTCGTCATCATGAAGAGCATTCTTTAAAGCATTATGCAACTTCGTACAATCCATATGATAAGAAATAGCTTTCATTGATGGGGGCTCTTCCCCTAATGTATGCAACCTACGGGGGAGTTCTGGAATATCCATTTTTTTGTCTGCAAAACAATGAAAGACAACCATCTCAGTATAACATTTTAATTATAAGTCTGGAAGACTTTCCAGACGACTTATAATTAAGTCGTCTGTAAAGTCTTCCAGCTAAAGACTTGTAATTAAGTCGTCTGGAAGACTTTCCAGACGACTTATAATTAAGTCATCTGGAAGACTTTCTAGACGACTTAATTATAAGTCTTCCAAGACTTCCAGTAGACATTTTTAGAGCATACCTGAAAATTCGGAGAAGCCATAGTCGCCTTCGACACAGCGGTTATAAATCTGCCAAAATAGACAGCCAAAAAGAAATGCGGTGAGAACGGTGGTGAGAACGGTGGACTTAAGAGACAACGTTTTAACTTACCTCGCTAGGGTTTACAGACACGCCTCTGAAAGAAACGCCGCTAGGGTTTACAGACAAACGCCGCTAGGGTTTACAAACAAACGGCGCTAGGGTTTACAGACAAACGGCGCTAGGGTTTGAAATAGAGGAAGTGGCGGTGAGAAAGGTGGTGAGAATGACGGTGATAACGGCGGTGAGAAACGGTTGTGAGAATGATGGATTACAGAGAATCGTCGGAAATCGCCTTCGAAATCGCCTTTGAAATCGCCTCTTTGAGAGAATAACGTTACAGTTTCTATTTCGCGAAACAGTAAACCAAAAAAAAAAATCTTATATATGCCCGGTTAAAAATTCGGTTATGTTTAAAAGCACATTGGTAAAATGGTAAAACTAAAGGTTCGGTCCGGTTTGAACGTGCATCAGACGACTTACTAGTAAGTCGTCTACCGTAAATATTCACCAGACGACTTACTAGTAAGTCGTCCCAGACCCTAAACCCTAAACCCTAAACGAAATTGACTAAAATAACTAACAAACCACGTTATAAAATTAAATTATACTTAAATAGTGTTTATTATACACAGAAATAAATACACTTAGGTCAATTTTAAATTTTTCAAAAAAACATTTATGCTTTCCAAAATCTAACCCTAAGAACACATACAATACTACAACATATGTTGGCAAAACCTAAACCAAAGAATATCATGACTCACTACTTTCACTCATCTATGTTGAAAACAATTAAATTTTGTTATATCTTAATTTATATTTCTTTAAACATACGTTAATTACATGATTTCAATTTTTCACTTATCAAAATATTTTTTACAAAAATTTTAAATTATTTTTAAGAAGTACTATACTAGACGACTTACTAGTAAGTCGTCTGGACAGAAGACTTGCGGGGGTTAGAAACGTAAAAAAAATCCGTTTTTTTTTTGTTCACAAGGGACTGGTTATAATTTCAATAGCCTTTTAGGTTACTTTTGCATTTGATTCAAGTTTGGCTTTACTTTTGCAATTCAAATCAAGTTTTAGGTCAGTTTTGGCAAAAATCCCTATAATTTTTATGAACTTTATAGATATTTTCAATTTATATCAGAAATTTTTTAAATTATGAAAATAATAAATTTATTTTCAATTTACAAGTCAACAAAATTTATCTTGTGATACATCTACATCAACACATCTTAGTACATCCGATTGTCACATCAGCATTTTTTGAATGAGAAATATAGTTCAAGGTTTGATATGATAATATCTTTAGTTTAAAAGTTAAAAGTATTAGTTAAGAAAATTAAAGGTTTAAAGCTCGAGTAAGTGTCATACTGAAATTTTAAAATGGGATTTTCCCAAATTAAAAGTATCTATTTTAATGTTCACATGAGTTACTGTTAGTTACTACTCACTTTAGCAGGTTTGCACTCTACTTTTGCTTTCCTTAGTGATTTTTCCTTTTATATTTTGTTATTTAGATTTTTGGTCTGTATACGCTACTTCTTTATTTTGGTAAGTTCTAGCGATGGTGTAATGGGCAAAATTATCCGACCCAAACCAAACCCGAATTAAATCCGTCCAAAAATACCCCAAAACTAAAAATCCTGAAAAAACCCGGTATAGTTAGTATAGCCCACGAAAAGCTCTAAAACTTTAGGGTTATCCACGGGTACCCATAAAAAACCTTTTTTTAAAAAAATTATAGGTTTTTAGCCAAAGCATTATAGTCTTAAATTAAATTTATATGTATTAAATATTTAGAATTTTAATTATGTTTTGTATACAATTTGATTAATTTTCAATCATGATATAGCTCATGTTTGCCAACAAGCATTTGTTGAAGTTGTTAACTTTGTGAAAGGGATACTAAATTTGGGAACTTAGTTAGTCACACTTTTAATATGAAAATAGTAGTACTATCGTGTAAGTTAAAACTAAACCCAAGAAATGTAGGACATCAGCTCTGCTAACACTTTCTTCAACTTCTCTCGTTCTTCCTCATATCTTTTATAAACATCAGCTCCGGCTGTTTGCCTACATATATGCTGGCATCTGGGGTTCAAGTACTTGTCCGTAGCTCTAACTTTCTCATACTCAACATATTTGAAAGGCTGATCATGGTAAATAATGATCTCACTGATCATAGCACGATCTACTTTGTGATCATGCTCACGGTCATCACTTGACGAAAGAGGATTTTTTGGACAAATTCCCAAATGTCGTTTCAAAGAAGATGTTTCTGAGGCAGATTCTGATACTAACTTCTTGTTACAATGAATGCAACGACTCCTTCTTTTCCCATCTGCCTCAACTCCTACTACGACAAATCGTTCCAAACAAGAGACTTTGTACGTTTTGAATGACTCACAGTATCAGTTGTTTGAATAGGATGAGTTTCACTTTGCGCGTTTTGAACTTACTAAGTTCGATTAAAAATTCAAAAACGAGTATAAAATTTAACATTTATACTTAGGCCTAGACATTTTATCTAGACCCAAAAATCTAAGTTAGAATCAACCCAAAAATATCCGACCCAAAACAAACTGAAATTTATATATACTTATTGGGTCTAAACTTGCATGATACATGCTCAAATTACCCTAGAACTACTAATTACTCTCTCAAATAAGATGTTCAACTGTAGTACTTAGGAATCGAATCTACAGAGAGCGAGGGCACACAATAGATTTGATATTCAACTTAGTTATGCTAGGCAATTAATAAGACTTTAAGAAACAATGATTTAGGAATGAGTTTGTTTGTAAACAACTAACGGAAATAACTAGATCTAGGGTTTTCAGGTAGTGAATTATAATGAATAGAACCCAAAGGGTTTTCAATTATAGAACAAAAATTTAATAAGCAAAGACATTCTTTATATCTATCATATATCTAAACTCAGAGTCTACAACTTTCGTGTGCAAATTCGGAATGACCGTTGATCGATGGTATGCAAACGGCATCAATCAATGACTTTTTTAGACAATCATTAAATGACCAGATTCGATTGGTTCACTTAAAATTACTTGACCAGACTCTCGATTATTCCTAGTAACTTAAGCTTAATAGATTTGTTCATGTAACGATCCTACTCTCGCAGTATCAATTATCCTAATGACATGGTTCTAGTTAGCTACTCTAGAACACAAGCAATAAACATAATTCTGATAATAAATCTAATTATCACCCTAGCAAATCAGTTGTTTGGCTAGTCCGTCAAAACCATTAATAAACCTTAAATCTAACAAGATCTATTCAAACATAGCAAAACAGAACATAATCATAAACATAAAATAATGCATAAGATTAATAGGGATAGAAATTGGGGCTCTAATACAAAGCTTGAAAGAAGTCTTGATCTTCTCCCCAAAAACTACTATGTTTGCTATGAAAACTCTAAGCTTGTAAAATAAATGTCTCTTTGCATAAAACACGAGCAAAGATAATATAAACTAGGTAAACACATTCAGGGGTAATCTTGTAATTTCATTGACTCGGGTTTCAAGTCGGGTACTTTGTTAATTAGGTTTCTGCGTGTCAACTGTTGATCGACGGCAAGGATGTGCCGTTGGTCCACGCAACTCTCTGTCTCGACTCTTACATTACCGAATTTGACCAGTTATGGGGTTCCTCTCTTTTTGAGCTCCAGAAAGCTTCATAATCTCTACAATGCTCTAAAATGCACTTGGACCCAAAAAAAACTTTAAAACACATCCTAGACACGCATAATAGACTCCAAATAGGGTCTATAACATGGTCTAAAATGGTAAATATTAAGACCTATCAACTCCCCTAGACTTAACATTTTGCTTGTCCTCAAGCAAAACAAAGGTAAATCTCTAGAAGATGTTTGAAAACACAGGGACTCACAAAATCTCTAGCTCATCATTATCACCATTACTATGTTGCAACAACATCAAATAAGTGTCAATCTTAGAGAAACTTATATACCTTTTCCTAGTATAGCAACCAAACTCATTCTACTAACAACTTAGAAAATACTAGCTTGACTCAACCCTCTACTAACCTCATTTCCGGCATAAAACAAAAATGCAGGCTTTACCTTGGGAGTATCAATCAGAAGACACATGGACTCTTACCATTGCCGGTATCTAAACACACGAACAGTCTTCTATGATCCATTTCTTCCCTCTCTCCCTCTTCTCTGAATCTCTTTATGTATTTTAATAAGTTCAATGAATCAGTGATGCTGATACCGCCTATCTTGTTCATCTTTCTTTTTCTTTTCTCTTTTTTTTGACAAAGTGTAGGCGAATAATGGGGTCACATGTAATTTACCTATCTCTCGCTTCCACAATGTGTAATCATTCTTTTTTTAATTAGAATAATGGGTTCATAGGTAATTTACCTACCCCTATGCATCTTTCAGGAAATCATCTTAATCTTGTATTTTTATAGATGCCACAGAGAGAGAGAGAGAAAGAGAGAGAGAAAGAGAGAGAGAGGGGAATCAGAAGCACACAGACTTTACCTTCCAGACTTGCAAAAGGAATCTGAACCAATGTATGTCAAACCCCAAAGAAAGCAAATAAGTCAGTATTAGGTTGGAGGCTAGCTTCGATTCTTTAAGAAAGTGTGATATAGTGGCAGGATGATCCACTTTGGTATCTCTAGTACTCTTTGCAATCAACAAATCTAAAATGTTACTATAGAATGGTTAGATAATAAGTTAAATTTTAAATTGATCATAATCCATTTCTTAACTCAATAAAACTCAATGAAACACATAAGAATAAAACTCAAAATAGAAAGTAGTATCAATAAACCTCTCACCAGACTTAAATAACACTGTCATTAGTGTTATCCCGTCTCGGTTAGGTGGAGAAATTAATTCATAAGTAAATGTGTTAAGGATAGTCGAAAATACCATACTTTGTTACGAGTGTCAATTGATAGTAATGTAATGATGTCAAGCGATGGTGGTGCTATGTCGTTGACCGATGGCATTTCTCGATCTGCCTGTTTTTTTACATAAACATAAAAAAATAAAGTTAGTAAAATTATGAAAATAAAATGAATTTAAAACATACCTAATAGTGGGTTGCCTCTCACTCAACGTTTGGTTACAGTCGTAAGCTTGACGTCTAGCACTATATGGACTAAGATGGGTGTAGAGTATCACTCGTTGGAAAACAAGTGTCCACATTTTCTTTGCTTATCTACAACTAGATACAACAAAGTTTCTAATGGCTTCTTCACCTGTGGTTCTTTGGTTGTCCATGTTCTCCTTGGTGATCTCAATTTGACACATCCTCTCCTGAAGGTTGTCAATGCATTTGTGTAACCAGCCAATTCTGTTATTTGTGGCTATGGATATGTCATCCAATCTCCTGGAGATATCTTCCATCATCATGTCCGGAGATGCATAAACTCCATCAAGTGTATCTTATAGCAGATTCTCAGTTATCACCCTCTATCTAAATGGTTCGCGTGAAACATAGATCGATGGTCAAATATGTTTGGCGTTCGATGGTGCTTTGTCTGCTCCATTCGCGTGCTGTCTCTGAATCATCTGATGGGTAGATCTTTTGCCTCATCTCCTCCATTCATGTGGTTAACCAGCGATACTGCTGTTGAATAGGTAATAGATATCATCAATCCTCTTGTAGTATTCATCCATCAACATCTGTTGTGCTTTGTAGATTCCTTGTACCATGTCATCTACTTCTCCTTTGCTGTAGTAGTCAGCTGATGGTCTGGTCTCCTCAAAATTCTTTGCATACTCTGGCAAAAAAGACTAGTGTGACCAATGATGGCTGCTCTCTGTAGAATATCTATGATATCTTCCTTTGACACATTGATCGATGTCAAAGGGTGAGTGTCGACCGATTGTATGTTGTTGTTGTCGACTGATTGTATGTTGTTGATGTCAACCAATTTTTTGGGCTGGGTGTCGATCGATGCTCCATCATCAGACTCATTCTCTTGCTCGAAATCGCAGAAACAGGTGGCTACAAATCTTGGTTCATGAACCAAATCAGTGAGAGCAGTCTTGGTTCTAGTTTGAATAGGTTCATAGTAATGATTTTGATCAATAAGAGATAGATACAATATGATTGTCTTCATGTTGCCTTCCTAGCATGGATGAATTCTGCTCCACTTGGACATCCAAGACATGAATGTCTACAGGATTTAGGGCATCGTCGATTTTCACATGGAGGTCTTTCACTATGCCTCCTGAATTTACCTTAGAGCAATCCACAAAAGTGAATGAATCACTAAAAGGCTCCACCATTAAGCTGAGCACCTCGGCCATGGTTATTAGCGCGATGCTTACTGAAGAACCGGTGTCGCAAAGTGCATGGGGGTAGTCATGTCCCTTGATGTTGCAGGGGACCACAAATTTTCTAGGGTCGCTTCTCTTCAACTTAACCCTCTGCTTTTTCTTCTCTTTCATATAATTAAACATTCTTTCAATGTCGTCATCAGTCTCCTTGGTTTCTTTGAAGAACATCTACAATATGTGAGTGTAATAAGCTTCCTTAAATGGGGTTTCTAAAGGGATTCTAGGGATTATTTTAGTAAAGCTATCCATCTCTTTCTTATTAGCTTCCCTTCTAAGATGCTTAGGGAATTTCTTCTTTCTTTTAGAGTGTCCATCCATAGCTTCCTCAATTACAGTAGGGACTGGTTTACATGTCTATATTGGTTTGGGTAGGGTGGGTTTTGAGTTCCTATGAGTATGTAAAAGACTCTGTTCTATGCTTGGCAATCGATATACTTTTGTCTATATCGGTCATCAATCGATGGTAGGGTCATGCTATCAATCGATGTCCATCTCTTCACACATGGATTCCTTAGGTACTGTCGATCGATGGTTAGCTTCAGTTGTCGATCAATGGTCGTTCGAACAGTGCAGGGGATACTCACAAATTTATTCCTGAGGGTGCTTAACTTCTTTCATAACTTGCCAAAAATCATCATCTGTGATGGCACTGGCGTGGTGCTTCTATCCAGCCTCAATCTTTTCCATGATTAAGACTTCTTGTCTCCTCATAGCTTCACTAGTCTGAACAACTTGATTCTCTAGCTTCTTCACATGTGTGTTGAGAGCTTCAAATTTAGTGTTGAGATTGGCAGACAACATCAATCTTTCCATCGAAATCCACTGTCATCTTATGTTGTCTTTCCAGAACCTTGTCAATTATGGCTTCAATCTTTTTGTTGTAGGGTTTGTGCTACTGTGATCCTTGGTTGTAGCTACTCTTCTGACCATTTCCATAAGAGTTTATGTCGTCCTAGTTCTCATATCTCTGTAATCCATTTCCAACAAATTTCACATCCTCTTCTTCACTTTTCTCATTGTTAGATCCTATAGCTTCTACACATTCTTCAAAGATAACTTGCTTCTTCAGAAACCTCTGAACACTATCCAACTTGTCTTTTACTTCTTCCATCTGATCTTTGGTAAATGTAGGGGCCGATTTTATCCTCTCATGATCATTGTTCTTGGTATTGTTTCTAGATGCTAAATTTTTTATCAATCTAGTAGCCTCTTCTTGACTCCTAATGCAGAAGTTTCTCTCACTGGTTGTATCTAAAGACATCTGGTATGACAAATCAATACCTCTAAAGAAAGTGTTTAGAAGTTGAAATTCATTGAATACATGGTGTGGACAATCTATGTGGTAGGATTTGAATCTGATCTAGGAATTTCTGAAAGATTCTGCAGGCTCATGTGTGAAAATAGCAATTATGCTCCTCAAATCCTCAATTCTGGCATCATCAAAGAAACTACTCAAGAAGGCGTTTTTTATGTATGTCTAGGATGTAAGAGATTCTGGTGGTAGCTGCTTAAGCCAGTATGAAACATCTCCAGCAAGCGAATATTTGAGGAGCTTGCATAGAAGGTAGTCCTTAGGGACTTCATTAGCCTTGATGGTAGACACAAGATCCTCAAATCGCTCCAAATGATCTATAGGGTGCTCATGGGAATGTCCATGAAATGGTATTTGTGCCACCAGTGTGAAATAGGCTTGCTTCAGCTCAAAATCGTTCCTCTATAAAGATGAAAGACGAATAACAGATCTATTGACGTAGAATCGTCTGAACGATTGTAGTCAGCCAAAGTTTTGGGTTGAGCAGCATGGGCTTCAGCTACAGCAGCTTCCTCTGTTTCAGGGATTACAGTACCCCGATCACCAATTCTCTGACATGTTGCATTACGCAGATGATCTTCCAAGTCATACAGGTCTCCTCTCATTCCTAGTCGCGATCAGCATAGCAACCATCTCTGCTCGAAAATTACCGTCGATTGATGTCTAAGTGTTTGGTGTCGATTGATGATGACAGATGAGTGTCGATCGATGAAGAAGTGTTGGTGATCGATTGTTGTCCCTTCTTTTTGCGGATGCTACGTTCGATTGCAATTGGGTTGTGAGAAAATTAAGTATTTCTTATTGTTGCTTCTGGTACTGCTGGGCATGCACCTGAAAGGCAAAAAAAATATTTTTGTAAGTAAACTGAAAAGAAAACCTAGACAAAATTTTCAAAACAAATCTAATGGCGATCATTGCTCCCGGGCAACGGTGCCAAATTTGATATGTGCTCAAATTACCCTAGAGCTACTGAATACTCTCTTAAAGAAGAGGTTCAGCTGTAGTACTTAGGAATCGAATCCACAGAGAATGAAGACACACAATAGATTTGATAATCAACTGACTTATGCTAGGCAATTAATAAGACTTTAAGAAACATTAATTCATGAATGAATTTGTTTGGAAATAATTAAAGGAAATAACTAGAGATAAAGTTTTCAGGAAGTTAATTATAATGGATAGAAGCCAAGGGGTTTCAACCATTAAAATGCAAACGACATTGATTGATAGTATGCAAACAACATCTATTAATGGTTTCTTAAAAAAACATTAAACGACAAGATTCGATTGGTTCACCTAGAATTACTAGACCAGTCTCTCGATTGTCCCTAGTCTCGATTGTCCCTAGTAACTTAAGTTGAACATGATTTGTTCAGATAACAATCATACTCTCGCAATATCAATTATCACAATATCAGGGTTCTAGTTAGACTCTAGAACACAAGCAATAATCACAATTCTGATGATAGATCTAATAATTACTCTAGCAGTTCTATTGTTTGGCTAAGACCATGTTTATCCCTGGTCTCCTAGGGTGGGGTTCTTAACTGACTTTTTTCAAAAAAAAAATTGGCTAAGAGACGGCTCTTAGGTCTCTTATTTAAGAGATGGTTCTTAGGTTTTCTTAGTTAAAAATTTAAAAAAAAACGTCTCTTATAAAAGTTAAGAATCCATGATAGGAGACCTCCAATAAACATGCCCTAATCCGTAAAAACCATTAATAAATCTTAAATCTAACAAGAGATCTATTCAGACATAGCTAAGCAAAACATAATCAAAAACATAAAATAATGCATATGATTAATATGGATATAAACTGGGGTTCCAATACAAAGCTTGAAAAATGTCTTGATTTTTTCCCAAAAACTATTATGTTTACTATGAATTGTAAAAGAGGTCTCTCTTTGCATAAAACACCAGCAAAGATAATATAAACTAGGTAAAACACGTCTAGGGAAAATCTTATAATTTTCATGACTTGTCCTTCAAGTCAGGTATTTTGTGAATTAGGCTTTTGTGTGTCGACCATCGATAGACGACAAGGGTGTGTTTTCGATCGATGCAACTCCCTGTCTCGACTCGTACAATGTTAAATTTGACCAGCTACGGGGTTCCTCTCCCTTTGAGCTCCAGAAAGTCTCATAATCTCTAAAATGCTCTAAAATGCACTTGGACTTGGAAATGCTCTAAAATGCACTTGGACTTGGAAAAACTCTAAACACACATCCTAGAAACACATAACATACTCCAAATAAAGCCTATAACATGGTCTAAAAGTGGTAAATATTAGGACATATAATTGCACTACCCTAAAGAACTGGAACTGAAAAGAACCGACTTGATAAGAACCATTTCATACCCGACTCAAAAAACATAAATATCCAAAGCTATAATTTCATGTTTTCTATTTTTTATATTTTAGTTTATGATTTAGTTCAAAAAATTTTGTGTTCTCAATCTTTATTATTACTTTTATAACATTTTTCAAGTAACATGAAACTTTAATGTCAAACTTAAAGTGAAAAAAATGTTTAATTTCAATTATTATAGCTCAGTACTGATTATTTTATAAAATTTTAGATAAATATGATGAATTAAAATATTCATCGATTTTGGATTTTGGGTCATTTTTATTTCCTAAATATTTGAACCCGATCTGGACCCGCTATGGACCCGAAAATTACTGGTATTTTTATTATATACCCGAACCGACATGTACCCTAGAGAAATAACCCAAATCTGAACGAAATTCACAAGTACCTATTGGATCCAAATGTTTAGGACCCAAAGGACCCGGATTTGAAAAAACCCGACCCAAACCCGATCTGGAGACTCGAACGCCCATGCATGTTTACACCCAAAAACTATTGTATTAGTAATAAGGGTAATTCTCTTAAATAGCCATATTTTAAGTTTTTGTCATCAAAAGATTATTAAAAAAATGACCAAAATAGATTTCATTAAAGAGGTAAAAGCACTTCTACATATTGTTTTATAGATATATAAATATAAATAAATAATAATAATAATAATAATTTATAGTTTCGAATTATGTGTTTTCAAATTTAAGCTTTCTATAATTTTTCAAATTTTTTTTGAAAATTTTAATATTTATTTATTTATTTAAAAGAATTTAAACTCTAGCCAAAACCTCATCCCTTTTAACACTAAACACTAAGTTTAAATTGGTTAATCTTAAACTTTTTCTGATCATTATATTCATTATGAAGTCTATTTTGATAAAAAGAAACTAAAAAGAGAATTTCTCTTCTATTAATATAAAATGAGAAGGGAAGACAAGATTTGGTATACATTTATTCATCAAGAACAAGAATCATTAGTTCTCATCATAGTAGTTTTGCAGAATTTGTGTTCTCACAGACACAGGAATAGTCACATTATGCACCGAGTCACTCCAAATCAAGCTTCCAAAATAGAATCCAGTGTTGATTTTGTGTGCCGTCGAGACGCGAACCGAAAAAGAGATACGTTTGGTTTCAGAGTTGAATACTAGCGTCTCCGGCTTCACAACTACTCGAACCCCAAGTGGTGGTTCGACCACGACTTTGTAAACCGAGTCAACCGGTCCAACATTAGTGACGGTTCTGGTGAGAGTGACTTTGTCTTTAAGGTTTGGAATAGTGATTGAAGGCAGGTTGACATCAAGAACAGAAGGTTTAGGGTTTGAACAGACTGTTACTTGTCCGACAAGCTGAGAGATAGATGAGTCGTTGTAGCCAGCAGAGCATAAGTATAGAACGTAGTCTTTTTGGCCCATGTCGTATATAAGACCCGGCTCTGCGGCTTTCTCGGGGTTCACGAGGCCTCCACCATAATCAAACGGGTCAGCTACTTTGCGAGATGAACCTTCTGCAAAAAGCTGCTCTCCAAATGGGTCTGTTCTCCAAGCTGCAAAGCAATAAAGAACATTCATTGAGATCACTGTGTTCAAGGGTTGTCTTTTGATCGTTTGTTATGTTATTGTCTGGACATAAGAACCTGTAGTAACAATAGCTGATCTAAAGGCAGCGGGAGACCAGTCAGGATGCATGGCTTTGAGAAGTGCAACAACTCCGGAAATAACTGGAGCGGCCATTGATGTTCCCGCAAGAATATCAAAACCTCCAGCACTAGAATTGGAATCTGGAGATGTAGCAGCTAATATGCTCACTCCTGGTGCCCCTATGTCAGGCTGCATTGACAAGAAAATGATTCAGAACCATAAAATCTGATGGGTTTAAAAGAAGTGTTCATGCATACCTTTAATATTGCAGGAGAGATAGAGTTAGGTCCTCTTGATGAGAAGGTTGCCACCTTTGTCCCCACAGGTTTTCCTACGACTGTTCTAGAAGGCTGTATCTTCACAACAGGTGATCTGCACAACCAAATTACATTTTAAAAATTCATTAAAGTTTTTTTATGTTTCTTGGAGGGAGTGCTACTTCCTACTTATTCAAAGTTTCATACCCAGTGGAGCGAATGTAGAGAAGTATATCTGTCCCGAGTTCGTAATCAATGGCTACACAGGGGAAATCATCACTACATGGAGTGAGGTTGTAACCTGGATTTCTTGAAATGATCACGGCAACACCACCAGCTGCCTTCACATAAGAGGCAGCTCTTGATACAGCACTGAAGAGTGTTGCTGTCGTAAAACACAACACAACTTTTCCTCTCATTGTACGGTTTGGGTTGAGATTAAGTCGCTCACAGACACTGCAAAAAATGTTTCAGACATATTCATAGAAGTGACATAAACTGAATTGTGCAACTCTTAACAAGATGCTAGAAACTTGATGTCATTACCCGCTAAAGGTCACATTGCTGTGCCCTGGATTCTCAGGGTAAACCAAACTGGTGAAGCCAAGTTCTGGACCTGTGTAAAGTGCTTGTCCCTGCCTTAACAGTTGAAAATCTCATAACGATCATCAGAACAGTTGAATAGCTCAAAACAGATGTCTGCTTTACCAGTATGACGTTGTTGTTCCCAAGCGTAATAGGTGTGGGAAAGGACCGGTCCAGAGTTGTTGCAGCAACTGTTATGACCCAGGGAGCTGTGTTCAACACGGTCTGAGCCGCTGGGCCAGAGTTCCCACCTGCACAAACAACTATGATGCCCTTTGCTACTGCATGGAAGGCTCCAGTCGCAATCCTATCACGAAGATCAGTTTCAGGATACAGAGGAACTTGAGCGCCGAGAGAGAGTGACAAAACATCAACACCATCATGCATAGCTTCATCCATTGCTTTCAAGATGTCAGAAGATGAACAAGCCACCCCACCTAACTGATCCAAATACCAACAAGCCTTGTATATTGCTATGCGAGCACGCGGTGCACCACCTCTCAAGTTTCCTCCAGCGAGTCCCTTGTAGCTTATGTTGGGAACAAATGAACCACCTGCAATAGAGGCCACGTGCGTTCCATGGCCAATAAAGTCTCTAGCAGAGATATAGTCACGTGATCCTGTGGAGTTGAATCCTTCGTTTTCAGCAAGAAACCCATTGATAAAGTACTTGGCTCCTATGAGCTTTCTGTTGCAATTTGTTGATTTAAAGTTTTCTCCTGGTTCACATCCTCCTTTCCAATGGCTTGGTATTGGTCCAACACCATTGTCATTAAACGATTCAGACTCAGGCCACACTCCTACAACCCACACAAAACCTCAATTCCCTGGGGCTAAAATAAAGGAATCAAAAGAAACAGAAACTAGTTTTACCTGAGTCAATAAAGCCAATGATCACTTGGTCACCCATGTTTGTATCATTGAGGAGATTCTTCGGGTTGCCAACAGAAAGACCCAAGTAGTCCCATGTCCTAGTAGTTGCAAGTTCGAAGAAACTATCCGGTATGACATGAACAACATCAGGTGATTCTGTTTCCAAAAAGAAAGTGCATCAGTAATGAAAACATTCAGCTGGTAAAGTAATCTTATATTACATCATGAAGCCAAAGACATGACAGAAGCGAGCCTGTGAGTACCAGCAATTTTATTGGCTTGTGACTCGGTAAGCTTAGCAGCAAAGCCTGAAAAGCCATGCCAGTAACTATGTACCATTGAATCATGTGCTTCCACTTCACTGTATGACGAATGTATTTTAAAAAAAAAAACATTGGTAGCAGCTCCAGACATATAATTAGACTTGAATTACTAATTAATTAGGTTTCTTTTGTTTTGTACCTTCCAAGAAGCGACGACAACATATGGTGATGAGATTCTGTGACAAGCTTGGGATCATCATGCTGCTTCTCACCCAGATACACTATATGAACCTGCAAGATTATCATCACAGCACAACCAAAACTTGGTCATAACCTATTCTGTACAGTATGATTAAAGAAAATTAATTAACTTACCTTGCTCTCAGAACCAGCTCGTGCGATATTCAAAAGTATTATCAGATTAAGCACCACAGCAACTAATAATCTAGAATTCAGCATTTCAAGTATAGAAGACTGTTTCATTATTCTTAAATCTACTTGGAGATTAATCAAGGAAACCCAGCATTTATAGAATAGATGTCTTCTCCTCCAAGAATGTGTTACGTTTGTTCCTTATTTGAATGTACCATATAAGTCACAAAGAAAATAGTGTTTCATTTTTTCAATTCTGCTTGAAGACTTTTCAGTAAGTAAACCCATTTTTATAAAGAAACGTGTTTAAGTTTTAGTCCGACTAATTTATTGGTCAAACTCAATTATTCGTATATGTAGCCAATAATAATGCTTTGTTTTCATGGAATTTTCAACAAATGTGAAACAGATAGCAGTGGTTTGAGGGCTTTTTGCAAATTAGACTCAAAACTCAAAGTCAAACACAAAACTAACATCTCCTTTTTTGTCATTTCTTTTTTCCAATTTACCCCATATGTTCACATTATTTACGAAAATGCCACTGATTTTTTTCTTGTTTTTTTTTCTGAAAATGGCATTTTTACTCTCTCAACCTCATCATCTTCAAATATTTACAATATTGCCATTGCCATCAATACCACAACCACCATGAACAACCAATTTGAAGCTCTTAATGCACCTAAAATTGATTGACACTACCTAAAATTGATTGGCACTAAATGTTATGAACAAAAAACAACATCTCTTTAACTTTGTCTCCATATTCATCCAAAAAATTCAAGCTTTTGATTCTAAATTTTTTATGCTTGGTAGAGCCATTCAAGCATACTAATCTTCGTGGGTTACTTTCGTCTGATGTTCTGGGTGGTTGGAGAGGACTATTTGTGCTTAGGAAGTCATCTCACTAGTGAAAGGTATGAAATTGAATTTTTTTTCAGATTTGTTCGCGTCGAAGACTTACCCGTAAGTCGTCTGGCTGAAGAAGACTTACGGGTAAGTCTTCTAAGCACACGGGCGACTTACTTATAAATCGTCCAAATTTGTTTGTTAAGAAAAAAATTCTAGACGACTTATTTGTAAGTCGTCTAGGATAAACGGGTTAGTTTTGCATTTGACCGAATTGTGTCAGATCTTTGACTTTTCGGAGACGACTTACTAGTAAGTCATCTCCGAGAAATCAAAATTCAAATATTTTATTTAAGCTAGACGACTTACGTGTAAGTCGTCTCAGGTTACTTTTGCAATTGGAAAATAAAACTTAAATATTTAACTTTTCCCAGACGACTTAATTGGAAGTCGTCTAGCTAGAGGACCTTCCTGAAAGTCGTCCAGGATAAGCGAAGTCGTCCAGATTTTTTTCCGAGATTCTGGTCAAACCTTGCTTCTCTCGGACGACTTTCAAGTAAGTCCTCTACCTAGACGACTTTAAATTAAGTCGTCTGGGAAAAGTTAAATATTTAAGTTTTATTTTCGAATTGCAAAATAACCTGAGAAGACTTACATGTAAGTCGTCTAGCTTTAATAAAATATTGAAATTTTTGATTTCCCAGAGACGACTTACAAGTAAGTCGTCCAGGAAAAGTCAAATATCTGACACAACTCAGTCAAATGCAAAACTAACCCGTTTATCCTGGACGACTTACTAGTAAGTCTTCTAGAATTTTTTTCTTAACAAACAAATCTGGACGACTTACAAGTAAGTCGTCCCATTTTAAAGTCAATTGCAAAAATGACCTATTTGGACGACTTACTTGTAAGTCGTCTATGTCTTCCAGACGACTTAACCGTCAGTCGTCTGCGTCAATGTTTAGTAAACTTTCATTTTCTCTATGTTTACTAATGTGTTTTATTTTGAATTTTTGCAGATGTTGCGTCAGTTACATGTAGTGTATGGAGAATGGTTTTTGGAAGATTCAAATTGGGATTTTGTGGTTGATAATTTCAAAGGAGCGAGACTATTTTTGTTGAGTGAAGGTTCGACACATGCTGAACTTGTTGCAATGGTTCAAGAAGATTATAACCTGGACATGAGCACAGAATCTGTGGAGATAACCTACTTGTTACCAGCTGAAATGATGCAGGCTCCAGACACTCCTCCTATTCATGTTACAAGTGATAGACAAGTTCGAAACTTGCTCGAGATAACCAAAACGCATGGAGTACGGCTTTGTGTATCAAGCCATAGCAAGGTGGAAACAGTTTCAGAGGAAAGGGAAGAGGAGGATGAAGATGATGAAGCTGATGAGTTTTTTGAAAATGATAATGATTTGGTGGAAGATGAGAATCATAATGGGGAAGAGGATGATGGGGAGGAGGATGATGGGGAGAAGGATGTTGATATCTCTATTGTTGCTGAAGCGGACGAGAATGGTGAGGATTACAGTGTTTATGGAAAGGTTAAAGATGAGGATTTGGAAGAAGATGATGATATGTGTTTTGAAGAATTCAAAAAGACCTATGCTATTGAAGGAGAAAGATCGAATGGTAACAGTATCTACGTCAACCAGAGTTTTGTTAGCAAGGATGCACTGCTTTCAGAGCTGCGGTTGACAGCAGTTAAGCGTAAGTTCTCCTTCAGAATATATAAGTCAACGAAAACTCTCTTTGTGGCAACCTGTCGGGTTAGTGGTTGTGGATGGAAGATGAGAGCGAGTGTGAAACATGGAACAAACACGTTTTGGGTAACAAAGTATGTGGAAACACATACATGCTCAGTGGGAGACCGAATCGCTCAGCGGAGACACTGTACTCCGAAGTATGTTGCTAGGCTTTTCATTGATCGTGTTGGAATCATTGATGGGTTGAATCCACAGCATATCACTGATGCAATGAAGAACATGTTTGGCATCACGCTTGATTACACCACTTCATACAGAGCACTGGTATATGCACAAATATTGGTGAGAGGATCAGCAGAAGATGGGTATTCGCGTCTACCATCATATCTCGAGCAAATCTCCTTAGCAAATCTCGGTTCTATCACAGCTATAGAACTTAATTCTAAAAAAAGATTTAAGTATCTATTTCTCTCTTTTGGAGCTTCTATCAGAGGTTTTAAGTATCAGAGAAGGGTCATTGTCGTGGATGGGACTCACCTACATGGGAAGTATGAAGGTACTATGTTAGTTGCAACCGCACAAGATGGGAATTTTCAGATATTTCCATTGGCTTTTGGGATCGTAGATGCTGAAGATAACCCTTCTTGGGAATGGTTTTTCACAAAATTGGCTAGTTGTTTATCTGATGAGCAGCCTCTCGTGATAGTCTCCGACCGGCATGCAGCCATTAAAAGTGCGTGTGACAAGGTGTTTCCCTGGGCAACCCGAGGAATATGTTATTATCACCTTCAAGATATCATTGTCAAAAAGTATAAAGGGAAACATCTCTTGTACTTGGTGAAAGGTGCTGCTTATGCCCATACGGTTTCAGATTTTAACCGGTACATGGCTGAGATACGGAGTGCAAACCCGGACCTTGCAACGTATTTGGAGGATGCCGATGTCACCCTATGGTCAAGAGTTTATTCTCAGGGGGACAGGTACAACATAAAAACAAGCAACATCGCAGAATCTATTAATTCCGCACTGAAGCGAGCTAGAGGATTTCCTATTCATTTCCTATTGGAGTACATAAGAGAGAAGCTAGGAAAGTGGTTTTGGAAAAGGAGAGATGATGCTTTGAGTCTCCCAAGTCACCATAGTCGCGGTGTTGAATACTTGCTTGCTGTTCGATCGGAGATAGCGGATACGATGAGGGTTCAACCAATTGATGGATGGCGATTCTTTGTGAAAGGTGGCAAAATGGACTGTGTGGTTGATTTGGAACATGGAAAGTGTGATTGTGGTGTTTATGCAGTGGAGAAAATACCTTGCTCTCATGCTATAGCTGCTGGAATACATGCTGGTTTGCATATCTCCACACTTGTAAGTCCAGTGTACTCAAAGGATTATTTGTTTGTAGGATACTCAGAAAATATATATCTTTGTGTTGGACAACAAGTTGAGGAACGCACATGCTTGCCTCCGGAGGTAAAACGTGGTCGGGGAAGACAGAAGAAATCAAGATGGCAATCCTGGTTGGAGCTATCCAGGATGAAAGGACGCAAACCTAGGAAACAACACAGGGTTTATAGATGCTCAAATTGCAAGGAAACTGGTCATACGAAACCACAATGTAAGGAACCACTAGACGACTAACTTGAAGGTCGTCCAGAAGACCTTCAAGTAAGTCGTCCAGAGTTTATTCCTCCAGAAGACCTTCAAGTAAGTCGTCCAGAAGGTTAGTCCTCCAGAAGACCTTGAAGTTAGTCGTCCAGAAGACCTTCAAGTAAGTCGTCCAGAGTTTATTCCTCCAGAAGACCTTCAAGTAAGTCGTCCAGAAGGTTAGTCCTCCAGAAGACCTTGAAGTTAGTCGTCCAGAAGACCTTCAAGTAAGTCGTCCAGAGTTAGGTCGTCTAATTGTCATGTATTAAGAATTTGTGTTTAGTCTATGTATTCAGTTAGGTCGTCCAGTATTCTGTTAGGTCGTCCAATATAATGCTAAGTCGTCCAATATAATGTTAAGTCGTCCAATATAAAAGTTCAATATAATGCTAAGTCGTCTAATTATATTAAAAGTTCAAGTACACACAAATCCTAATCTATCATAAATTACAAGTTTAAATACACACAAATCCTAATCTATCATAAATTACAAGTTCAAATACACACAAATCCTAATCTATCATACATCATATGTTCCAAGGTTTTTTACAAGGTCATCGTTTTCTTTCGCATGCTGCTCAGGAAGCTCTTTAAATATATCGATCGCCATCTTATCCCTCATAGTCTTCGCGTTGGGCTTAGCAAAGTCTTTTTGGGTAAATGGCATCCCAAGAGCATGACATTCAATGTACCTCATAGTGTACACGCCACAATCACCAGATCTGGCCTGAGGGATATTGGTTGGTCTCTCATACGTGAATGGCTCCAGTGATAACTGGTCACGTTGAGAAACGGATGCGCACTCAAAAAGCAGATAAGGGAGCATCTGGAGAAAAGGCTCCATTATCAGATCCAGTTCTTGAGGGGAGATATGTGAACGAATGCTGTCCCAGACGACTATGTGTCTCTTAGGGATCGATATCCACAGCGCAATCCAATGAGTGTCGCTCTGGTTCACTGGCAAATAGATATCATCAACATCCGTCCCCCAAACCTTGTCCGTCCTGCAAAATGATGGTAACTCGCCTGAATAATAAGCCCACGCCCCACCAGGAAGTCTTCTTCCTAAACCATAGACATCGGGCTGCGAATTCTTAAAATCCTGGTAGTTAAATCTCCATTGTTGAGAAAAGAGATGATCAAGGAAGCATATTCTCTCGCTCCTGAAAAGGTGTGGCGTCTCCTGGTGCCTCTTCCTCAAAACATTGATCCAAGCATCCATATGCTGCGTATAAAATAATACAAGTCATAAGATACCAGAAGACTTACCATAAGTCGTCTAGTAAGTCGTCTTCGTAGACGACTTACCAAACGACTTACCAGACGACATATGGTAAGTCTTCTACGCAGACGACTTATGGTAAGTCGTCTGGTAAGTCGTCTATGTAGAAAACTTACCAGACGACTTACCAGAGGACTTATGGTAATCTACTAATCAGTTTTGTTAGACGACTTGCACAATCCTCCAGCCAAGCTAGGGGGGTCCGAAGGACGTGATACCACCAAGTCGGACTTGTACGAGGTTTCTTGTCTACAGGTGTTTTATAATGACTGCAAACACAAAAGCAATTAGTTTTTATAGGGAGAAGCTATTATGCGAAAAGCAATCACTTACGGATCAGTTTGCAACCATTCGACGAGCTCCTTCAACTTCTTCCTGTCAAGTGCTGCAAAGGGATTGTAGCCTTTAGAAGGTTTTTCGTGTTTGCAGTATAAGGAGATCTCTGTGAGGCAGCAACTTTCTTGTTTCGCTCAGTCTTTTGACGGACAATTGCCAAAGCAGTTTCTCTCTTGTCCTCATATCTAGCAACCTGCTGTTGTTTCTCTGCTGGAGTGAAACTTGTTTTTTGGCCAATAGAACAAGGCTCTCAGATGCGGACTCATCGTTAAAACTCTCATCGAGAAGTGTTTTATCCTTCTCCCCTTTAACACTCTCATCAGGAAGTGTTTTATCCTTCTCCTCTTTAACACTCTCATCCAGAGGTGTTTTATCCTTCTCCCCGTTAACACTTTCACTAACCCCGGGAGAGGCAGTGGGTTGAGAGGATGTGCCTTTAGGTTGAGAGGATGTGCCTTTAGGTTGAGAGGTAGTGGGTTGAGAGGATGTCCCTTTCCCTTGTTTGGTGATACCAACCTTCTTCTCCACTGCTTCCACCCTTTCCGACAAATGCTTAATCTCCATAAGGCACGTCCCAAACCCTTCCCTCATGGCATCAAATATGTCCTTGAAAATTCTTTCAAGGTCCTCTTTGCTCATCCCAAGCACAGTCCTAGTAACCTCTGGACGAGCCTCTGTGCGAACCTCTGGACGAGCCTCTTCACCAGCCTCTGCAAACTTTCCTGCACTCTCCCCTGAAGGTGCCTCTGCAGGTGCCTCTTTTTTAGCCTCTTTACGAGCTTTCTTCAGAGGTCTTGGACTCTCTTCTTCTACCAAAACTATGGCTTTCTTTGATGGACTCACAACCACCGGCTTTGTATTGACCCAAGTACCGGTGACTTCCCAGCAATCCATGGTCCACTTCCACGGTCTCTGATTAAACATAACTTTAATTATGTTCTCCGCGGGAAGGTCCTCAGCATCAGAGTCCCATTTTGGAAACATTTCACCATAGTCCTTCTCAACAAAGTTCACCACCGTAGTCTGCAGTAAATATAAGATATGAACTTAGATATTTGACGGATTAACTTATAAATAAGTTGTTTGGAAAGTCGTCTGGAAAGTCTTCCTACTGGATGACTTACCAGACGACTTAATTAAGTCGTCTGGAAATTCTTCCTACTGGGAGACATTCCAGACGACTTAATTAAGTCGTCCAGTAGGAAGACTTGCCAGACGACTTTCCAGACGACTTTTGAGACGACTTAATTTTTGGAGTAAAGGATAGAAGTAAATACCTGTCTGCAGATAGCATCTTTAAAGCATCTGCGTCCTTTGCCACCCATGTAAGCTAGTATCGGTGGAGACGGTCTGTTTGGTATGGGATTACCATAGTTAGCAGCCAATTCCGGCAGAGCTGTGTACACCCAAACCTGGAGAGCTTGTATAAACCCATCGACAGTGTAACAGCCCGAAATATCTTTGCCCTTCAAAGAGTCCATCAGCACCTTGAACGCGACTCTCCCCCATGGATAGTTCTCAAAACGTTCTAAATCCATCACAAGCCTTGCTAGACTAACCCTTGTGGCGGTTGAATACTTTCTCCCTTCAATATATCCATTGAAGATGGCAAGGTACCCGAGCCGCTTGCGATCTTCCCGAGACCACCCTTCGCATCTCTCAAATGCTGCTATTATCTGCTCAGTAGATGGCCCAGCTTCGACATGAACTCCCAACATGTCCCAGAAAGAAGCCATCTCCTTTGTAACAGCACACCTCGGTCTCTCAAGGTCCTCTATGTACTCGCAGTTTAGACCAGTGAGGTTTTCAAACTCTAACAGTGAAAAACTCACAGGTTCTGGACCAACTAGACTCCACAGCTCGTACTTCTTCTTTATGTCCAGCTGGAATCCGAGCATGTAGTGCACCAGCCTTGAAGCCCAAGCAAATCCGAGCTCTTTAAACTTGATGAAAATTCCCAGCTTTGACTCCTTTAGCTCTTCATATTCGTCACCATGAAGAGCATTCTTTAAAGCATTATGTAACTTCGTACAATCCGTATGATAAGAAATAGCTTTCATTGCTGGTGGCTCTTCCCCTAATGTATGCAACCTACGGGGGAGTTCTGGAATATCCATTTTTTTGTCTGCAAAACAATGAAAGACAACCATCTCAGTATAACATTTTAATTATAAGTCTGGAAGACTTTCCAGACGACTTATAATTAAGTCGTCTGTAAAGTCTTCCAGCTGAAGACTTGTAATTAAGTCGTCTGGAAGACTTTCCAGACGACTTATAATTAAGTCGTCTGGAAGACGTTCTAGACGACTTAATTATAAGTCTTCCAAGACTTCCAGTAGACATTTTTAGAGCATACCTGAAATTTCGGAGAAGCCATAGTCGCCTTCGACAGAGCGGTTATAAATCTGCCAAAATAGACAGCCAAAAAGAAATGCGGTGAGAACGGTGGTGAGAACGGTGGACTTAAGAGACAACGTTTTAACTTACCTCGCTAGGGTTTACAGACACGCCTCTGAAAGAAACGCCGCTAGGGTTTACAGACAAACGCCGCTAGGGTTTACAAACAAACGGCGCTAGGGTTTACAGACAAACGGCGCTAGGGTTTGAAATAGAGGAAGTGGCGGTGAGAAAGGTGGTGAGAATGACGGTGATAACGGCGGTGAGAAACGGTTGTGAGAATGATGGATTACAGAGAATCGTCGGAAATCGCCTTCGAAATCGCCTTTGAAATCGCCTCTTTGAGAGAATAACGTTACAGTTTCTATTTCGCGAAACAGTAAACCAAAAAAAAAAATCTTATATATGCCCGGTTAAAAATTCGGTTATGTTTAAAAGCACATTGGTAAAATGGTAAAACTAAAGGTTCGGTCCGGTTTGAACGTGCATCAGACGACTTACTAGTAAGTCGTCTACCGTAAATATTCACCAGACGACTTACTAGTAAGTCGTCCCAGACCCTAAACCCTAAACCCTAAACGAAATTGACTAAAATAACTAACAAACCACGTTATAAAATTAAATTATACTTAAATAGTGTTTATTATACACAGAAATAAATACACTTAGGTCAATTTTAAATTTTTCAAAAAAACATTTATGCTTTCCAAAATCTAACCCTAAGAACACATACAATACTACAACATATGTTGGCAAAACCTAAACCAAAGAATATCATGACTCACTACTTTCACTCATCTATGTTGAAAACAATTAAATTTTGTTATATCTTAATTTATATTTCTTTAAACATACGTTAATTACATGATTTCAATTTTTTCACTTATCAAAATATTTTTTACAAAAAGTTTAAATTATTTTTAAGAAGTACTATACTAGACGACTTACTAGTAAGTCGTCTAGACAGAAGACTTGCGGGGGTTAGAAACGTAAACAAAATTTCCGTTTTTTTTGTTCACAAGGGGCTGGTTGTAATTTCAATAGCCTTTTATGTTACTTTTGCATTTGATTCAAGTTTGAGTTTACTTTTGCATTTCAAATCAAGTTTTAGGTCAATTTTGGCAAAAAGCCTGTAGTTTGATTAGAACAAACGCGATCGATCAACAAACAAAATGATATTAAGGTGTGACTCTCTGCTACCATCCTCAAGTGCAGTTTTTGTGTTTAGTAGCAGTTGTTGCCGCTTTATAATAATCATAAAAGACATTATAATATTTGTTTAAACTGTTCCAAACCTGTTAAAACCAAAAGTTGATTTCCGTTAGCGGTTGCATACGGTCATGGATGGATAAATAAATAGAAACATATTTTCTTAAAATATTTTAAATTTTTAAATTTAAGTTTTAAAATTGTAATGTTATAAAAAATTGAACCAAGACTATTCACGATAATTTTAAACATTAATATATATATATATATACATATATAAATCAAAAAAATATTTTTTAAAGTTTTAATATAAATTTTTCAAAAATAACTTAATTGAAATTATAACTTGCATTTAAACTAAAACAAATAAATAAACAAACATACTATTGTTATTAATTATATTATAGGAGTAATTATTATATTTAATCATAATAGCATGTTTTGATATTTTTATAATGTGTTAATATGGATAATTTATTATTAACCGTTGAATCATCTCATAATCAACAAGTCATAAATATTCCGCAAAGACACCAATTTCTAACTGTAATACTAGTCGTAGAAATTGATTAATAACGCTTAAAACTGCAGTCACATAAACTAGTAAACTCACGCAATCGTACACACAACCCATGTGTTTCAACCGTACAAATTTCATATTACTGTCGTTTTACAATAAAAATCAGAAAATAAGTGTGATTTTATAATTTCAATGCGAAGTTTATTAATTTTATATGTTGTATGATTCTTTATATTCTCCAGAGTATTTTTCTATTGATTGAAATATGGTTAGATGTATAGTGAATAATATTATTATTTATAAAATATAAAAATAAATAAATATTTTCTTAATTTGTGTACACAAATCTAAAACGACACTTGAAATGAAAAGGAATGAGTATTAGTTTGGCACCATGAGTGAAATCTCGGTCACGACTGTTTTTTGTCTACTTAGGAACAAGTAGGCATGATTTCCGATGTTTTCAATATGGGGTTTCTGGTTTTCTTTTTTTTTCCTCAAACGGTCGTTCTATTGCTCAAACTTGAGGTGGTCTGGGAATCCAGACCGGAATACAACAACCAACAAAACAAATAGATCTATGAAAAGAGCGAGCATTTCTAGCGAGTGCATCCGTTGTTCCATTATGGTTCCTCGGGATGTGTCTGATCTCGAAATCAGGAAAGCAAATCAAAAGTGTCTGGATTGCCTCAAGTTCGATTGCAAAGCTCAGCCAATCTTGCGGTTCTAAAACCATTGCCATAATGTCCTTACAATTTGTGCCAAAACGTTGGCATGAAGAATATTGAAGCATACATTCCATTTCCCATCTAAGAGCCTCCAACTCTAAGTGAAGTGCCGACTCTCGCTTCCTTATATTCCGCGTTCCCATGAGTTCGATTTTCCCATTGTTGTTTTTTTACACCCAGCCGCAGCCGCTAAACTGGTCTGTGGCGGTCCACGAACCGTCCACCATGCAAATATTTTCCAGACATACGGTCTGCGCTGCCTCGCCTCTGCGCTCTTGTGGATTCTGAATAATCACCTCATTGGCATTAAACCACGCAAGACATTCACTTTCTGCATATCAAACTAACTCTAGTGGATCTCTATCAATTCCCCTGAATAATTTATCATTTCGGGCCTTCCAGGTATACCAGATTATCCAAGGAAAAGGATCTTTATGAGAACCATGTGCGTCATACTCATTCTTCCGCCAGAAGAGATATTCCATATTGGCATAAATACTTGACAACGGAAAAAGATTTAGACCAGAGGGCGTCGAAGATAGGGCCCATGCTTGTAAGGCAGGAGGACACTCAGGTTCCTGTAATTTAGGTTTTTTGTGACCGCCACGTGCCATGTTATCAGTTGCCACATAAGATGACACATCTTTGGAGGTGCCTTGACTTTCCAAGCGAATGCCTGAAGTTCTGTAATACTGGGCTCACTAATCCCGCTCTCCACATTCTTCCTCAAAAGCTTTCGGGCCACCCAATAACCTGGTTTGACCGTATATTGGCCATTTTTGTGTGACTCCAGCAAAAAGAATCTCTGCGATTCGTCGTACTTAAAGCTATGCTTTTGATAAGGGAAATGTCTTCCGAAACTATGAAGATTGACAGTAAATCCATATCCCACTCTTTTGTCTCCAGATTAATCAGATCACTAACGCGCTTATTTGGGTGTGTGATTGGAGCAGTTGAGGAGGCCGGTTTAGCTAATATTGTCGGGATCCAAGGATCCTCCCACACCTTGGTGTCATGTCCAGAATGAATTTTCTGTCTAATACCCAATAGTAATAAACCTCGCGCCGCGGAGAAACTATTCCAGACATAAGATGGACTGTTAGCCGACATGGGACGCAAAGGCGAACTCATCGGGTAATATCTCCCTCTTAACACCCTAGCCACTAGAGAGTCCGGAAACTGAACTAATCGCCACAATTGTTTTGCCAACAAAGCCAAATTAAATTCATGAATCATACGAAATCCTAGACCTCCTTCATTTCGTGGTTTGCAGAGTTTTTCCCATTTCGCCCAGTGAATCCCTCGTTTAGGATTTGAACTCCACCAGAACTGTGCAATGGCACTAGCAATCTTTTCACATAACTCTAGTGGTAGCAAGAAAGTAGACATCACGTATGTCGGAAGAGCTAATAAAATAGATTTAATTAGGACCTCTTTTCCACCCTTGGAAAACCATCTACATGTCCAACCATTCACTCGGTGCATCAACTTATCTCTGATAAAAGCAAAAAACTTGCATTTGGAGCCACTAATATCTTCAGGTATCCCTAAGTAATATCCCATCCCTCCCTCATTTAGAATTCCAAGCTTCTCTTTTATTTGTTGCCGAGTATGAGCATCTATCTTCTTACCAAAGAGTAAGGAAGATTTCTCAAAATTGATACACTGACCAAACGCTTTCTCATATTTCCTAATCTCTTTCATTACTTCCTCACATTCACGGGGCTCCGCCTTACAAAAGAAAAGGCTGTCATCAGCAAAGAGAAGGTGAGATACCGAAGGACATGCGCGTGTTACCCGCATTCCCGTTATCTTCCCTTGATTCTCAGCATGGTTAAGAAGGCTAACGAGCGCTTCCATACATATGATAAAGATAAAAGGAGACAAAGGATCTCCTTGACGAAAGCCTCTTTCTGGGACAATGTTCCCTCTTGGTTGGCCATTGAGAAGCACTTTGTACTTCACCGAGGTTATGCATCGCATGATCCATTCGATCCAGATCTCTGAAAACCCCATCTTTTACATCACCGCTTTGATGAAGGCCATTCCATCCGATCGTACGCCTTACTCATATCCGTCTTGATAGCCATCCTTTTATTTTGTCCATTTAGTTTAGTTCAACTTAATTCGAATATTTAAAATTGGTTCAAATTTACTCAAGTTCATTTTATGTGTTGTAATAACGTACTAAATTCTGATCTGTAATTAATGGCATGAAATAATTTTCGTATACAAAAATTTTATTTAATAAAAAGTCAACTATTGTTAATATTCAAACTCAAAATTTGAGCTTTAACATCTATAGTTAAAAAAAATTTTAGATCTCATTTTATTACGAGGAATAATATTTTAGTTGAAAAAATCTTATGTAGTAAAAGTTATAATTTATATACATAAATTTTCTTTTTAAATATTTTTAATTAAATTTTTCATATCATTTATTTTAATTATAAATCTAAAGGAGGTAAATTTTGAGCTTTGAAGATAATATTCAAAATTTAGATGAGAAATATTTAAGAGCAATGTTATTTCTAGTTTTATTATTTTGGTAGAAGTTTAATTTTTAATCATGAGTTTGTGAATAAGGTAAATTTATTTATTTTATTTTAAAGATATTCATTATTTAGATTTGTATAAGAGAAATACCCTAAGATAGACCTAAAAAAGTTTTTGTCACAAAAATAAACTTTAAAGGAAAAAAATGACAAAAATAACCTTTTTGGGGTGGGATTTTGGGGGTAAATATACGTTTATACCCCTTGGGTTAACTAATCTAGACTTATGGTTTAGAGTTATGGGGTGGGGTTTTGGGGGTGAAGTTTAAAATTGAAAAATTAAATAAAAAATATTAATTTTTAAAAAATAAAAAGGTCTAGTTTAGTCATTTTTGTTTTTGAAGTTTATTTTTGTGACAAAAACTTCAAAAGGTGTTATTTGAGAGATTTGCCCTTTGTATAAAGTAATTTTTAAGATGAAATGGAAAAATACATTTACAGTTATATTATTCTCTCACATATTTTATACAACATACATATAATTTTAAACTAAATTTTAGTATTTTTATTTTGATAAATTTCTTACGTTAAATATCTAATATATTTTTGGCTTAAAGATATATCATATATAGTTAATCTATAATATTTTATATTTTCTAGAATATCATATAATTATAATATGTGAAAATCAAATTAGGATAATCCATTTACTTACTCTGTCCCATATTAGTTTTAACTTTACTGTACATAACTTAAACTGAAATAGGATACCTCATTTTCAACATGTCTCTTACTTGATAAGTATTTTTTATCAAAGGAATCCTCAAAAACAAATCATTTTTTTGTCATCACAAAAAACCATTACAGACTCATAGACTCTGTAAACTACTCTGGCAGTTCTCCGTCCATATGAACAACAAAAGACGTCTGTTGCCTAACACTCTGTGCAAGCTTATCCGCCTGTAAATTTTGTGTTCTCGGAACATGAACGATCTCTAGACTATGGAAATGCCCTTGCAAGTTTCGTATGTCTTCCAAGTAAGTCTCAAGAGCAAGTCATTCCTCTGGTTCCGACACCATCTTCACCCTAAGTTATCGCAAATTTCTCATGCACTCCATCGCCCAAATCAAAGTCTCTGCTTCCGAATGAAAAGGGGATAAGGCAGGTCTGGTGTTTCTTGCTCCCATCAAACTCTGAAAACCTTCCAATGTACTAAACCACTCATTTCCTGAGAAAATCGCATTTTCCTTCCAAGACTCATCTATGATGCACCACCTACCTAAAGTGACTGGGAGTGTTAATTCAGAAGATCCCAAATGACAAGGTGCACTGTGTTTTCTCGCAACCTGAGCCTCGCTCCAAACAATTAACTCTGATTCGGCTACCCGCAAAGTCTCTCTATGATCAATGTCTAGATTACTAAATACCTTGCTATTTCTCCCTTTCCAAATATACCATAGAATCCAAGCATATTGATGGTCCTCCAGCTGTGGAGAGACTCGCCAAAAAAGATAATCCATATTCCCAAAAAGTGACTGAGTTGGAAAACCATCTAGATGAGATGAAATTTTTGAAAGTGCCCATACTTGGATTGTCGGCGGGCATTCAAAAAAGATGTGATTAATTGAGTGCTCTGGTACTCCACATCTTTCACTACCTATTATTCCCTGAAATCCCTTTGATTGTAAATTTTTCCTAACTGGCAGACAGCCTGACATCATTTGCCATAGTGTCTCATTTTAGGTGGGCATCGCACCTTCCAACAAAACGCTTTTAAGGGAGTTACGGAAGGACCAAATAATGTATACTCCTTGCCCAAATTAGGGTAGAGTCGTTCCACCTGATAGCCTGATTTAGCCAAATATTGTCTATTTTTGTAAAATACCACACATCCGCATCATCCATCGCCGTTCTACTCAGCGGAATGGTTTCTATGATTTGTTTATTAAAACAGAAATTATGATTTCTTTCATGTGTAATTTTGTGGCCACCCTTAGATGTTTATTAAAAGTTTAATTACATAATAATGTCTTAACAATAAATTTTAATTAAAATCTGCATCTACCATATTTTTTTTAAAAAGTATAATTTAAGATGAACAATTTGTTCATGTGATTATTACTAAAACTACCATTTAATTTAAAACTAAATTTGATCTTCATTAAAATATTTTGGTTGGTTAATATTTAGACCGAAAAATAATATTTCTAACATGAGTTTTTACCGGAAACTAACATAATTAAAAAGTTTTTACGTTAAAAGTCCAATAATAAATCTAAAACTAATAAGTAAATTAGAAAGGGTTTTATTATTTAAGAAATTCTCTAAAAGAAATTTGATCAACAAAATTCTCTAAATTCTATTACATTGTTATCAGAATTTGAGATTATTGTCCGACCATTTCATGGCTTGGTAAAATCAGAAGGATTATAAATTTTTTATCTAAAATGAGCCGCTTTTCCATGATTCATTTCGTCTTTCGATTACAATTTGGTCCTATTTTGTCACGCCGGTTCACGAACATGCAATCCACTTTTTGAATTTCGAATTGTGCCCTGCATGATTACCCAGTCCTTCTCCAAACTCGTAATTTACTATAACACCCTTGTATCTCCCTACAAACAAAAAAAAGAATTATTTGCCACAAATCTCATAATGACTTTGAAATCATTAACGTCGTGATTCTATGTTCCCACTTTGATATGGCTGACAAATTATTAAAATGCATTTGTTTGTTCTTATGTTAATTTTTTTAGACCAATGATTTAAATTTATTTAGTGTCTTTTTGCAGTTATAAAAGTTACGTGGGTTTTATTGTATTGTACGAATAAATACGAAAGAAGAAAAAGACTATTGATTGGAAGACAGTATACTGAAAACAAACAAAATGATTGTGTGTATGTAAGTCCCATGTGGGTTCCATCCATTGTCACTAAATAGTGATTTTCTTTAGGATAAATATACATAATATATTGAAAATAACTGAAAACTGTAACTTTGAAAAAATAAAAGTTTTATCTTTTTCAATTAAAAAGGTCACTTTTCTCCACAAAAGATTTAAATTCTTTGTTTTTGTAATCTAATGCGAAAGAGAATACATTCCAAAGTAACCATAATGTGGTAGTCCGAAAATAAAAATGAATTTTCTTTCCCTTGATGATAATATTCATTAATCAATGTTAAAGACAATACTCATGTCTATGAATAATGTAGCATATTATGTTGGATATAATATAAAATCAACCATCTATCATGTTTCTTTGGTTCAAAGTTATGTATACCTTAGCTGAAATGAGTACGAAACTTTATAATAATTAATGTGCTTATCTGTAGATTCAACCCATAATCCCGTTAAAACGATGGGTAGTGGTAAATTATTAATTTGTAATCAAGTTTGGTCGAACCATATGGTATAAAGTTATGGATATAATAGTCGATATAAATAACTTATTAAACTAGTATTTGCATAAAGAGACCTAGATCTATTATCTGCAGACTAGTAACGTCGAGCCCCTAAAGCTATTTATCACGCTCAGGTTTTTTGTATCATAGAACAATTTAATTTAGGTAAGATAAAGTGGTTAAGATCCACAACATGAAGCAAAGCTATGGACATTTCATCTGCATATGTATTCGCAAACATAAAGTAAGTATGGTAATATTTTGTACGAATACAAGATGAAGCAGAAATGAAAATTAGATCACATTAGATGAGAAAAAGAAAAGATAATTATCACCTAACTAGAGGTCCGAAAAGACCAATTAAAAACTGGCGCTATGTTTGAGATTGTTTAATACTATACCAGTTGAAGAGAGACGAGAAATCAGAAAAGAAAACAATTGGTGGTGGTGTAAGTGAATAAAGGAGGGTAAATTTGGAAGTTAGTATTTTGTCTTGGGACAGAACAGTGAAGCTGAGATTCACGAGACACAAACAAAAGCACAAACAAAAGCACAGTTTTATTATTTTTTTGTAAAAAGCATTTTATTTGTGAGAAATATATTTCTTCCTTTTCATAATAGAAATTATTTTAGCTAAAATCAAACTACAGTTTAAATAATTAATAATAAATAAATAAATATAATTGATCTAAAAACATATAATAATAGAAATAAAAATATTTTTGAAAGAATATATATTAAGTATAAAAGAGATGGAATAAAAATGAAAAAAAAATCATGCATTTTCTGTTTAAAAAAAGGAAAAGAAAGCAGACTACTGGAACATAGGGAGCGGTGAAAAAGGAAAAGAAAAGTAGGAATCAATTAGAGACATTATTGAGTGTTTCCATTCCGAGAGAGGAAGATGATGAGTTCGCCTGTTGTTTTCACTCGACAACCTTAAAACTAAAGGAAGAAGCTTTCTCTTTTCTCTTCAGAGTTCTTCCTCTGAGAGAAGGAACGTTTTTATGTATTTATATATATTAATTACAAGAAAATGGGAATGGGAAGGCATCAGAAATCTGGAGTTTCAGCGAGATGGGTTCTTGTCCTCTGCATTTCTAGCTTCCTCCTCGGTGTTCTTGTCATTAACAGGTTCTTTTCTTCTTAATCTTCTCTTGTTTCCCTGTTTAACCAGCTTTTTAGTTCCGATTATACTGTTAAAAGGGATTTCGTTTAGAATGTCCCTTCTACACCTTTCTCTTTCTGTAGGCTTTTGGCTACTTCTGAAACCGTAGATAGCAATGAGAGAGCTTCAGCTACATCACTTGATCCTCTTGTTGATTGCGAGAACAAGGCAAGTCACAATTACACAAACCTTGTCTGTGTTGTAACGTGTTGTGTTACAACTTTTACTAATGATAGTTTGGTAATGGTATGATTCTTCTGTCCAGGAAGGAGACATTCTATCTCGAGTTTCACATACTCATGATGTTATCAAGTAAACTGCCTTTTTCTATCTCACTTAAAACATGTTTTGCGTATACCGAAACATTAAGTGATTTATGCATTTCATGTACAGGACATTAGACAAAACAATTTCGTCTCTTGAATTAGAACTAGCTACAGCTCGAGCAGCAAGATCTGAGGGATCTCCATCTGTTGCAAAATCAGTAGCTGATCATCAATCAAAGGAGCGGCCTCGGATGTTCTTTGTGATGGGAATCATGACTGCTTTCAGTAGCAGAAAACGAAGAGACTCCATAAGAGGAACCTGGCTCCCCAAAGGTTCCACAAGCACAAAAACATACTCTTCTTTCTCCATTGTCGATGTTAAAAGAATGTTGCTTTGTTCATTTCCTTTGCAGGAGATGAACTTAAAAGATTAGAGACAGAGAAGGGAATCATTATGCGATTTGTCATTGGTCACAGGTAGAATTTGAAACTCTCATTTAGCTTCAAACATTGACTATTGTTTTGATCAACTCTTCCTTGATAGCTCTTCTCCTGGGGGAGTGTTGGACCACACCATTGAAGCTGAAGAAGAACAACACAAGGACTTCTTTCGCCTGGTAGATCCTCTCGCCCACATGCTTATGAATTCTTTTGAGTTCATTAACCTAAAAAAAACAAATGCTGCAGAATCACATAGAAGGTTATCATGAGTTATCATCTAAAACCCAAATATACTTCTCGTCTGCTGTTGCAAAATGGGATGCAGACTTCTACATCAAAGTGGATGATGATGTTCACGTTAATCTTGGTTAGTTTCATAAACCAATTCTCATGTCTTTCAAAGCATTTGTTCCAAGAAAAAGCTTGATTTAAATTCAGTTATCATCCAGGAATGCTTGGCTCTACATTGGCTCGCCACAGATCAAAGCCGCGAGTGTACATCGGTTGCATGAAGTCTGGACCTGTCCTAGCTCAAAAGTAAGCAACAAAGTCTGTCACAACAAGCTCATGCTTTTACACAGATCATTGACTCTTTTTTCTCCGGATTTTCGTGTTGCAGAGGAGTCAAATACCATGAACCAGAATATTGGAAGTTTGGTGAAGAAGGAAACAAGTACTTCAGACATGCGACTGGACAAATCTATGCCATCTCCAAGGATTTAGCAACTTATATCTCAGTGAACCGGTAAGCTCTCTCACTCTCTGAGTTCTTCACAATGCGAAACCTGCTGACAATTTGTTTTTTTTTCAGGCAACTACTTCACAAGTATGCAAATGAAGATGTATCTTTAGGATCTTGGTTCATTGGTCTGGATGTTGAACACATCGATGATAGAAGCCTCTGCTGCGGAACACCCTTAGGTAAAGATAGAAAATCTATCTTATGATCATTGCATTAAGTTAGGTTCCTTTTCTTGTGTAGATGAGAGATGTGTGTGGGGTGTGCAGATTGTGAGTGGAAGGGTCAAGCAGGGAACCCTTGCGCAGCATCGTTTGACTGGAGCTGTAGTGGAATATGCAAATCAGTGGATAGAATGCTTGAAATACACCAACGTTGCGGAGAAGGCCAAGGAGCTATATGGCACACCAGTTTCTAAGCTCTTTGACCAAAGTCTTTTGTATAGCTTTTCAGCTTCTTTATTATGGACCACGATTAGTGTAGGTTATTATGATGTTCTAAACCCCCAGTTTTTTTGCCTCTTCAATCAAAACCTAAACCCTAAAATTGTTTATGAATGATTCTTCTTGAAAAGTTTGGTACTTTCATATTTACTAGAGATTTCCCCGGGCTACGACCGGTTTTTTTTCCATATATTTAAATTAAATTTAGGTTATTTAATAATTTGTGCTTTTAATATATTTTTAATACTTAGCCTAATTACACTGTATAAATTGTTAGACAAATTTGTAGCTTTTTGCATTGTTTTTGGTAACAACAATTTTGAAATTATTGAAATTCATTTTTTTATTTTCAATACCAAAAAATACACATAAGCTGGTAAGGATGTTGAATAACTTTTCTTATTTTATTTAATTCTTTTTCTCGTTTATTAGAGTTTCAATGGAAATTTGGTTAAACTAATATAATTCAGACTTCGTCTTAGTATTAAAATCAACCACTATGCATATTTAAAATAATTAATTATTGATTCTTGGTTACTAAAAATCTATATAAATTTGTTCTTATGTGTTAAAAGCAGTGGCAAAATGAATAGCCGTTGAAATCTAAGAGTAATGTACGTTAAGAGAATCCTGAGATCATGTCAAATGTGTTTGTTTCCATGCAGCAAAACAAATTCAAAATAAAAAATCAAAAACATAATAATAATATTCTCTAAGGGCTATTTGTATGTTTTCCCCTAAAAAATCCAAACAATTTGTTGATTTTTTATAAAAAAGACTTGACAATTTATTCTCAGTCAATTTAATCAAGAATATTATTAATGTTAGACAAAAGTATATCTTTCTTAGTTCAAACTATCCCAAAAGGAATACATAGAGTCTTAGCTCCGACTGCCTCTCCAACTATTTTTTATATTTGTTTCTATAATAGCATTTAGATGTAAATTCACTTTAACCTAGTTTTATCTCTTTTTTTTAAATAGAGATTGTTATTTTTTCTTCTATTTATAGTAAAAATTACAGCCTCTAATTTTTACTCTATAATAGATATTACTATTTTATAATAATTCATTGGAATAAACTCTATTTCTATTATAGATTTTCGATATTTTATAGATAAAAATAGAAAAATACATTACAGATGACCTTATTAACAACTGAAACGTCTTTTTACATTTTCCACTTCAACTTAATTGGGTTAAAATTAGCCTTTAACTTAAGGGCCTCCACATTTAGAAGTGTCTCTTAGCTTATACTTACCATACCTAATCCTTTTCAATTAATGTTGTTGTTTCTTAAAGTTTTGACAACAATTTTAATTTTTATGATATTTTCTTATTAAAAGATATGTGTGCATTGTTATAAATCTCGTCTAGATTAATAAAAGGATAAATGTTCTCTTAAAATATTAAATTTATGCTATATCACATAATTTCTAATATTAAGACTCATATGTATTTATACTAAACAATTTATACAAATAAGATTACCATGTGCTATGATTCAGAGAACGAAGAGCAACACAAATGGAATCCTGTCAAAAATTTTCGAGACCCACCATTTGATATTGCTGCTCACATTCAAATCTCATAAACATGCGCTTGGTGGAGGAGGTGATATTACATGAGCTTCGGAATAATTAAGAGTAGTACCATTGCTTCTGCCTTTAAAGCCGATCTTGCCCTCCCTAAAAGAGATGACCCCTAGATGATTGACCCTTGAGAACTACGTCCACCAGTTAGTTTGGACGCAGCATCATAGTTTCCCTTCACCATACCTTCAGTTGGTCGTTGCCAACTTGTATGTGATGACCAAAGCCTAAACATCAATTTGTTGATGGATTTATGAGTTTATAACAGTAGCCCTCACCCATTCATACACATCTACATTAGCCATTCCAATCTCCGTTAGGGTGTCTGGATGCAGTTCCTTTACCTAACTACTAAATAAATAGTATCAAAGGCACTTCCATCAAGCTAAACAAATGTTGTAGTGCATATGTAGGCTTCAACCTTGCATAAGGTAACTTAACCCGGTTTAAAAAGTGCATATGAATGTTTTCAGTAATATATAATAAAGAAACCAATAGCAGGTTAAGCAAATTCAAACAAAATACATGTAACCACAAGACAAATAAAGCTTGTTCCATGCAAAGAATGTGTGTTATGAAATGAAGCTTGTACCTTATTTGTTAAATCCTTCAGCAGCTCTCTGTTTCAGAAGCCTTCCATCCGCCACTTAAGATGTCAAAATTTGAACCTGGTCAAGTTGTTGGTGACCTCCACATGTTTGAATTTAAATTTATTGTTCTCTGAACCACAACATATCTAATCTCTAGCATTCTGGTACCCCTCCTGCTTCAATATAGTTTCTCGGGTTAGAAGACATCAAAAAGGCTCTTTATGCTATAAAGTACTATACAAATTACAGGGCATTAACAATTGCTTACAAAATGAGAAGAAAAGGCAAATGATTTATTACAGCTTACCTTAGAGCTTTGATCGGCACCGGTTAACATAGACACGACTGTCTTAAACATCACAACTCTACTATTGATTTGAGCCGCCGGCGAGAATGAGGCCGCGTCCCTGAAGGAGGATTCTCGATGATTAGAGACTGATCAAACTATTTAAAGGGATAAAGATGTAGTGACAGAATCATGCAGACTGATTAAACTACTTATGGGGCCCTTAAATTATACAGGTACCTTGGCTTTAGCATCAATCCATAGGTAAACCTCCTCCAGAAGCGCACAATCTGGTCCATCAGTTGCTTCCATTCTGAACTTTAGCATACAATGAGTGATGACGTAACGGCAAGTCGAATTACATTTAGTCAACATACACAGAAAATATTCAATTGTCAGCCTTACCGTTTTGGCGATGGCGCCTCCCCAACCTTCATCCCTCATCGAATACTCTCTTCATGATGGCATAGTTTGTACTGAATGAACATGTCCCGATTACAAAAGGATTGGGATTTGAAGCCATTTACGGTGACACTCAGATCAGACTCTGTGTTGGCGGCGGAAGAAGAAAAAATATTTAAGATCAACTTATATATGCACAACTAAATTTTTCGTTTTTATTTAAGATAAAGGACATGAATCGTCGAATTTATGTGAGTCTCAATAGAATTGTTTTGTAAATATTTTCAATTAAACGCCAATTTGTAGGGATTTGTAACGATGAAAAGAAGTGGAAGAAAAGTACGACAGATTACTTAGGTTTAATAAGAACTCAAAATCAGGCTGACGTGGGAGAACAACATCATATGATTGGCAGATTTTATTTGTCTACGTGGACACCTTCTCCATTGAACATATTCCCCTTTTAGTATAGTAAGATTAGAGAAACACAGAATATATATATTTTTTTTTAATATTTATGTACAAATTCAAGAATCAAAACCGCAAAAACAAGATGAATCAATCACAAAGGATGATTTTGTTGTCCCAAAATTGTATTTACATGAAGGGTTAGAATAAAAGAAAAAACAAAAGCTGGGTTGGAATCAAGAACGAACAATGGTCTCGAAGCAATGAATCCCGTCGAGCTCAAGAGCATACCTCGGTTGCTTCGCCGTCATGTTTGTTGCTTTTTCGTCTTTCTTCAGGGAAGACGCGGTTTGAGTTTGACCGCCGCCGCCTGAAGAAGCAGCGTTGCGTTCAGAGTGGTTGCAGATGTAAGATGCAGCGGTGACTTTCTTGCCCATAATCTCAGCGCACATGGCGTCGAAGGCACTGAACATCGAATTCATTTTTTCAAGAATTAGGAGACGAGAAGGAAAGAGAGATTTTGACGAAACTTGCAAGAAAATAATCTTTGTTTATAAAATAGAGTTTATAAAGACGCGACGAAACTCGGCCGTGCTGGATAAGGAAAGCCAAGTTGAAAATTTCCACTTTTTGTAAGCACGTGTTGACCTCACGCGCCTCTACCTATTTATTTTTTATTGGTTCTGCGTACAAATTTGACAAATACTACGACGACCTTCAAAATATTTTAGGTTGATGAACCTAATTTATGAATCCAATTAACTAATGGTTATCCTTGAATAACTTATTATAGAAGGGGAGCAGGTTTCGTTTTATGTTAATTATTACTATCATTCTTGTGTTTTGGATTTAGATACATTTGGTTCATGTAAACTATAATATATACATACTAATTAATGTTTGTTTTATTTGGCTCCGTTTAGAAACTAATATTTGGTTCTTTTTGGTATTTGATTAGGTCACTTGTTCCCGTAGCCAAATACAAAACCAGAATTAGGTCATATGTTTGGTTTGATGAAAAAATTTCTTTAAAAAATGTATATACTTGAGGCCAAAGAAGGTCAGCCAACTTATTTAGACCAAATACAAAAAAGTTTTAAAATGCTTTGGAAGACATTGACCGATCCGATATCCTATTAATTCTAAACAATTTAATATATTTACATTTCACAAAATCTGATTTTTTTTATCGTTAAATTCATCTATTAATGAAAACATTTTGTTGAAACTAGCTTAAAGTTTACTCAGTTTTCCTCTCAGGCACGAGAATCGAGGCGCTATTTGTGAAGTTGACTTACGACGCCGGCGGCGACTCAGCTCGCCGGCGTCGCCTTTGCTCTCATTCTTTTCCGTTCTCCTTCAATCTCTGCAACCTCTTGCGCCTTGCTTCCTCTTCTTTCACCGCATTTTACATTCATCTTGTCTTTTCGAGTTTTGAATCCTACTTCCTCGACGTTCTCGTTTGAAGCGTTTGATGGTGGTGAAGAGAAGCGAGGGGCCTAGCCTCTTTAGTTCGGGGATTCTCGGATCTGTGATATATTGGGGGGGGGGGTTCCCCATCACTTGTTCTTGTCTAAAGTCACCTTTAGCCGTTGTAAATCTCTAAGACCTGCGGGTCTTCCGGTCTCGACGGCTCTTCTCCATGAGGGCTCCCAAATATCGCGCTTGTACTTCCTTTCTGCTCATCCTTTCACCATCGCTGGGCTGAGTTCATTTGGAAGCAGATATGTGAGATCCATCTACCATTTCTCCATCCCGACGTACCTCCGTCTAGGAAACCGGCATCGACATCCACCCCTCACCTCGTTTCAAGTTCCACTTCCAATGACAACCTCCGACGTCATGACCACCGATGTTTGTGGGGCTCCACTTTCAACCTGGTGCCTAGATCCGTTTACAGGTCATTTCTTTAATGTGTGTTTGATGGGGTTCTCTTCCACCACCACTGCTATTAGCCTCAATTGTGATTATGTTGTTTTCTCCCTTTATGAGGCTTCTAAGCAAACCATATCTGTCTTTTTGCTGCGGCCCAACCCACCTCCTCCGGAGAAGAGACTGGAATCTCAAGCATGCCATTCATCTGAAGCATGGTCACTTATCAGCCGGCGTTGTACTCCAACCACTTTTACTTTGCGTATCCGACGAAGACCGAGCGTCACTGAGCAAGAGATAGGCCTCTTTCAACTTTCTTTGGAACTGACAAGCTCGCTTAGGCACAATGGCCCCTATCTCAAGCCAATAGTTTCTCAGCCTACTTCAATGTGGGGTGGATTGATCTCTTTGATTTATCCGCTAAAATTTTTTGGTGGATTCACCGGGGTTTTTACCGAAACTATCTTGCGCACATTGCAATATTCCTCTTGTGTGAAGAGTATGATTTTCTCTCAATTACCGGCAGATTTACCGGGTCCATCATGTTCATCACCATCTCTACTCTTCTATTTTGAGGAGCAAGTCGTATCACCATTTGCTGCCTCTATGAGGAGCGATCTCCCTCCCGATTTTATCTGGAGAAGCTTATCTATTTCCATAGCCGATTTGCTATCTTGTGGAGCGGTCCGTTCGGGGCCTGAAGATGCAACGGATTTCGTTTCAACGATAATTTGAGGTTCGGATTGGATATCAACGTCATAATTCAAAGTGACTAAACCTAAAATCTCTGGCACTGCCATGAATCTTGTTTCGACGCATTCGAGCTTTACTTTGAATTCGATGTCATTTTATCTTAGAGGCCTCTCTATATCTATCATGTATGTTTTCTTATCGTTTGTATGTGGAGTTTGTTTAAACTCTTCTCTTAATTGTAGTTCGGCTATTTAAGAAGTAATGAAAGTTGTGTTACAAAATAAAATGAAAACATTTTGTTTGGCAGGTCTTACTTGACTATTTGGTGGTAAACATGAATTGGAAAATGCAGTCTAATGTTTTTTTATCTCTAGATATGGAGAAAGAAAACAAAATATTAACCATTATCTTTTTATTTGCTCACCAGTTTTTGTAAGTTCATAACTTTATTTCCACTCCAGGTTCCCTTAGATAGTATTGGTCAAAACCTCAGCAGAATATGTGTACATACAGATCAGATTCATTAAATTCGGAAGATAACATAACTAGTTCATATAGTTAGCAAGCACTAATGAAAATTAACGACATATGAACCCCGCAGTATTGGGCTAATAGTTTTCTACTACACCACTCGCAAATCAAAATGATAAGTGACGGTATTGGATATAGTCCGGTGTAGTTAGATTAATTATGATTAATTTTAAAACACAGTTTATATTTTTTTTTGTTTCATTTAACTAAACAAATTTACTGTGTTACATTAATTTATTTAATAAAATGTTTAATTAGCTGGAGTTGTTTTTTCTACTTTGAATTTTGTTTAGTCATTTCTATCAATGACAACAACTTTAGATATTTGTATATATGAAAAATGGTTTTTAATATATCATAAATTAATTTGTTATTTTTTTTAATATTTGATGTTACATATTGTGTCATATTGCTAATTTATATTGTTCAGCATTATTTCATAATAGTTTAGGTTTATGCAAATGATTTTATTGTCAAAATTTATTAATAAATCTAAAATAAGATCTACAAAACTTATTAATTTTAAATAATCAAATAGATGAACTTATTAAAAGTTGTTTAAAATATTGTCAAAAATGTTAAAGTTTGCATTTAAGATTATTTATAGTACCTATACATTAAAGCTTTAAAAGTTTTATTATGAAAGGCATATTAAAATTTTAAATTTTAATTTTAAAACATTAAATACTCAATGCAAACGTATGTCAAAGGGATATTTTAAATTCAAACGCAAAGATTTTGTATAGTTTGGTAGAGATTTTGTAATCTTTCATTATTGTTGCATGTTGTTTTTTCTGAGCAGTAATATTGTTACATGTTATAATGTTTTAAATACTATTACATGTTTATAGTGATTCAAATTAATATTGTCATATGTTTTGTTGGACTATTTAAATTTAAATGACAACTTTTTATCGGTAAATAAAAATAGGACTCTGAATTAATAGAATAGATGTAAGTAGAGTTTTGTATGTAACTAACACTTGAGCTAAAAACAAACTTCTATATTCATCATCATCTTCATTTTTGAGCTCTCGATCTTTGCTTCAATGGATTCAGCTTGAGGTGTTTAACAAGAGTTAATATGGTCAATCTAAATGTTTAGCTTTAATTTCTCATAATAATATGACTTCAAAACCATTTGATTTGATTCATTTGGATATATGAAGTCTTTTTAATGTTGATTCAGTTGACGGATTTAAATATTTTCTTATATTGGTTGATGATTATATTCAGGTTACATGGATCTATATGCTTAAAAATAAAAGCGATGTTTCAAGGTGTTTCCCGCTTACTCACACTAATTACAACACAATTTCAAAGAAAGATTAAAGCTATTAGATCTACAATGCACTTGAGTTAGCCTTTCCTGAACTTATGACTAATCATGGAATGTTACATTACTTGTCTTGTGCTTACACTCCACAAAAAAATTCAATAGTTGAGTGTAAGCATCATCATTTTCTTAATGTTGCTCGAGCATTGCTTTATCAATATAATATTTCTTTGCCTTATTGGAGTGACTGTTTATTACAACTATCTTTTTTATCAATTGTCTTCCATCTCCTTCACTTGATCATGTGTCGCCTTTTGAAAAGTTGAAAGGTAAAGCTCCAGATTTTATTCAGCTGAAAACTTTTTATTCCATTTGCTATGCATCCACTTTACTGAAAGATAGAGCTATGTTTTCCCCACGAGCAACTATCTGTGTCTTTTTGAGTTATCCTCTAGGATATAAGGGATACAAGCTTTTGGACTTAGAGCTTCATTTGATTTTTATATCCAGAAATATTGTCTGACTTTCCTTTCAAAACCTCTGAATCCTTGCGTGATTCTGCAGATATGTTCCCTAACTCAGTGTTACTATTGCCTTCACCTTTGCATTTTGTGGATTATATGCCTATGTCTTCATCTTGTCATGACAATGAATCTTCACATACTCATGCACAACCTGCTCCTTTGGTTATGGACACTAAGACACATGATTTAGGAGATGGTGAGGTTCCTATAGCTAGGCCTAAGCATCCTACTAGAGGTCCTAGTTATCCTTTTGAGTATCATTGTCCCATTGTTTCTTTTCAACCATCTCTCGTCCCACTTGTCCCACTTGTCCTCCTTCGCAACCTATATTTTTATCATATGACCAGTTATCTCCACATTTTCAAACTTATCTCTTGCTTATATTTTAGATCGTGAACCTAAAAAATTTAAAGAGGCCATGGCATCTAAAGTCTGATATAATGCAATGAATGTGGATCTTGATGCTCTTGAGCAAAAATGACTTGGGATATTGAATATTTGCCAATGGGAAAGAATGTGGTTGGTTTCAGATGGATCTTTACCACTAAATATAGTCTAGATGGGGTAATAGAACAATCTAAAGCCCAATTAGTAGTATAGAGTTTCACACAACAAGAAGAAATTGATTACTTGGATAACTTCTCGCATGTTGCTAAACTCACCAGTGTGAAAATTCTACTGGGTCTTGCCTCTGCAAAAGGATGGAGTCTTACTCAAATGGATGTTTCAAATGCGTTCTTACATGATGAAACCGATGAGAAAATTTGTATGAGTTTACCTCAGGGATATATGCATGCTTCTAGAACATGTTTGCCTCCTAATCCGGTTTGTATACCACGTAACTCTCTTTACGGATTGAAACAAGCCTCCGGTTTGGATCCCTCCAGAAAACCCAATATGATCCTAAGTTGGAACTGCCAAGGAGTAGGCACCTTCTTGGCAGTTTGCCACCTGCGGGAGATCCACAAAAAGTTCTTTCCAGGGATCATGTTCTTGATGGAAATTAAGAATAAGAGAGATTTTCTACAAAATATCCAAGTTGAGTTTCGTTATGATTTTCTTTTTACAATCAAGAAAAATGGTCTTAGTGGTGGTTTAGATCTTCTTGCTTTAGCTGAGTTTAATGTTCCAGTTTTATTTTCGAATAATAGAGTCATCGATGTATCAGCAACTATTATGGCAATAAAATATTTATATCGTTTGCTTATGGAGACCTCATTATAAATCAAAGACAACATGCCTGAAATTGTTTTTCCAGAATAAGCACCTCACGCTCAAATGTGTGGCTTATGGTTGGTGATTTCAATGAAACTAATGGCAACCATGAAAATTTCGGTAGTCACATCCGAAGTGAAACTCATTTCTAGACTTATGCAACAAAATTGTGGTATGATTGAACTCTCCTACTTTGGAGACTGTTTATCTTGGGTAGGAAGAAGGCACAACTATCTTATTCGATGTCGTCTCGACCAAGAAATGGGAAACACAAAATGGTAAGTAACCCAATACTTTCGTTTTATGGGCTCTAATTATCGTCCCATTATTATCCATCTTTCCAATCAGGAAAAAAAAGTAAAGCCTGGAAGAAATTTCGTTTGGATAAACGCCGGATTTCAAAATATAGATTTTAAAATATCATTTGGGAAGGATGGACAGATTCCAACCTCAATGAAGAATTGTCTCTTCACAATCGCATAAGGAAATGTCAATTTACTATTTCTAGATGGCGCAAAGAGGAACATTTCAATTTCCTAAAGAAGATAGAAGAACTCAAAGAGAAGCTTGACCAAGGACAAGTGGACCAAAATTTATCAGCGGCCAAAGTAACGTTAATACAAAACCAGTTACAATACGCCTATGAGGAAGAAAAAGCTTTTTGGAAGCAAAAAATCTGGAATTCTATGGTAAAAAAGGAGATTGATATACGAAATTCTATCATGCCATGACAAAACACCGAAGAGCGTGAAATCGTATCGTGGCCTAAATGATAAAAGAAGAGTCTGGTGGGAAAATGAACGGAAAGTTAAATCAATTGCAGTCGACTATTTTAGCGAGCTCTTCTCATCCCTCACACCCTCTGATATCGAAGTGTCCCTCAACAACTTGGAAAGTATAATCTCTCCGGAAATGAATGAAAGTTTGTGTAAATATATTACTCCCTTTGAAATAAAAAAGCTCTCAATCCATCCAAAAAAGCTCATGGCCCAGATGGTATGACATCACTCTTTTACCAAAAATATTGGAACACCATAGGAACCCATGTGATTCAGATGGTGAAGATTTTTTCAACTCTGGCTCTTTTGACCCGCAACTAATTAAGACAAATATATTTCTAATACCTAAGTCGGAACGGCCACAAGATATGACTAATTTTTGTCCCATTAGCCTCTGCAATGTAAGCTATAAAATCATCTCGAAAGTGCTATGCCATAGACTCAATCGGTAGCTCCCAATTATTATTTTAGAAAAGCATTATGCCTTTGTGGTAGGACGAGTAATTTCAGACAATAAGCTTTTCAGGTACTTAATACCCATTCTCGGTGTAAAAACGAATTTATGGCTGTTAAAATAGACATGAGCAAAGCTTATGAAAGAGTAGAATGGGATTTCCTAGAGGCTATGATGCAATGGCATTCATGGATAAATGCACCCAAATGGTTATGAGATGTGTGCGTTCAGTCTCTTACAATGTTCTTGTAAATGAAAACCCAACGGGATACATAACCCCTCTTAGGGGACTATGACAAGGAGACTCTCTCTCGCCATTACTGTTTATCCTATGTACAGAAGTCCTTATTGTCAATATACGAGAAGCAGAAAGTTCAGGAGTGATCATGGGGCTTAAAGCGGCCCAAGCAAGTCCCCCGATATCTCATCTGTAATTTGCAGATGACAACCTCTTTTTCTGCAAAGCTGTTCCAGAGCAATGTAGTAGTCTACTTAATATTCATGAGTCCTATGGAAATGCCTCTGGACAAATAATTAATTTCAAGAAATCGGCCATCACTTTTGAGAAAAATCTCTCGAGAAAATAAGAATAATCCGAAAAATATTCTAGGCATGACCACATAGAGCAGAAACGGAAAATATTTAGGAATTCCTGAACAACTCCAAAGATCTAGAACTTAAGTGTTCGCGTACAAGACAATCTCCAAAGTCAATGGATGGACCGTAAAATATCTCTCCAAAGCTGGTAGAGAAGTTATGATTAAATCGGTAGTCTTAGTCGTTCCGACATTCCCAGTGTCGTGCTTCCTCCTTCCCAAAGGATTACGCAAGAAAATAACTAGTGCAATATCAAATTTTGGTAAAGCGGTGGCTCAAGATCAAAAGGTATGCACTGGATAGCTTGTGATATATTATGTCTCCCTAAAAGCAGGGCGGGGATTGGGTTCCGCACGCTCAAAGAATTTAACCTAGCCATATTGACTAAACAACTTTGGCGATTGGAACAAAACCCATATTCCCTTCTCAAGAGAGTCCTTAAAGGAAGGTACTTCCAAAATTCACATCATTTTAAAGCACCTACTTCTTATGTCTGGAGAAGCATTATGGCTGCAAAAGATCTAGTTACTAAAGGACTTCGATACACAATCGGAATAGGAGAACATACACTCGTATGGTAAGACCCATGGTTACATGATAGGATCTCATGACCACCTATTACTCCACACATATATGATCTTAATATGAAAGTCTCTTATCTGATCGATCCAGTTAAGATGGATTGGGATACTAGCAAGCTTAAGGGCCTGCTAGACCCGCAAGACATCCCACTGGAGCTTACATCTCAGTAGAAACCTCACTCATGATGGTTACTGTTGGAACCTATTGACATCTCACAAATATTTAGTTAAATCAGGATATATGTTTGCAAGATCAAGAAAAGAAAGTGAATATGATTTTCATAATCAGCTACCGTCTCTTAACCCCATAAAGGAAAAATTTGAAAAGTTAAAACGGGTAAAAAACTCAACCATTTCCTATGAAAAATTCTATCTGGAGAAATAACTGTAAACGAAAGACTTTTCAAGAGACATATTGGGAATGACACAAGTTGTCCAAGATGTGGGTGTGCGAAAGAAAAAATTGACCACGCGATCTTTATATGGCATCCCGCAATGCAATGTTGGGCCCTATCTACGATCCCATCAGCTCCACGGATTTTCCCTTCACAAAATCTATACACTAATATAGATTACCTTCTTTCAAGGTCCCATGGTGAAGAAATTATGGAGGAATCAATCCAAGTCTTTCTCTGGCCTATATGGTATATTTGGAAAGCGCGAAATGAGAAACTTTTCAACGGTCGGGATTTCTCATCTATGGAAACAACAAATCTCATTGTACGAGAATGCAAGGCTTGTTATAATGCCAATAAAAAAGAAGAACTGGGTGATCCAGACATTGAATGTCTAGCAGGGAATCGTTTGGAGTTACCTACTTTCACTTTCCTAGTGGTTGGAGCATGGAAGCGTGATGGAGATACGAGTGGAGTGGGATGGGTTCTCCAACTACAAGATGGATCAGTTGTTCTCCTCGGCCTCCAAGGATGGTGTAAGCAAATCTCGCCTCTACATACGAAACTTAAGAGTTTGGTATGGGTGTCGAAGTGTTTTGCTCGTCACCAACGTTATTGTAATCATTTTATCACCGATTCTCAAGAATTAGTTAAATGATAGCAACGCCTGACGACTGATCAGCCTTTGCAGCTGAACTTAGTGAATTTAAAGCTCTATGGGAAACCTATCAAGATGTCCAAGTGGTTCAGGCCATAACAAGTAATACCCAAGTGTACTTCCTTGCAATACATGCTCGTACAAGGAATAGTGTTTCCTCTTATGTAAACATGTCGGTCCCGCATACGATTGATACATGCAATTTGCCTTTTGTGGATACGTACTAAGATGTTCTTTGTATTCTCATTGTGATAAAAAAAAGTATTTGAGTTAATTATTCATGTTATACATAATTATTTTAGGTATTCAATAATATGTTAGTGTGTTTTGGACACATATTTGAGATTGAGATCATGTTTAGTATAAGTTCTTTTTGGAATTTTGAATTTTTGGATTTTTTCAGAAATTTATTTGGATTCGGGTTTGGTTCGGGTAAAACCATAACCCGAAATACCGTAGAACAAGATACATTCGATATTTATGTCGGGTTCTGATCGGTTCGTATTCATTTTTATCGGATCGGTTTAGTTTGGATTTTCGGAATTGGTTTATTTATACTCAGCCCGTCCTAAACCATACTCTTGGAATGTAAGGGAATAGTTCAACCATCTTTGTGCCATTTGCTTAGAGATGACAATATATTTTAAATGTTAATATTAAAGATCAAATAACCATGAAACTACGCTTCATCAAGTAGGATACACCTATTGAAATCATATGTTATATGTTCTTTAGTTCTGTTTAATCTAATGTTTAGTTTGGCTTCGCTTTTAAAAATGCGACTAATATGATTTGATGTATTTCCAAGAATCTCGAGGTGTTGAGCAAACTCAAGATACCAAAACTGAAATTAATTATTTTACTTATGGTTCGATTTTAACTAAATTGATAAGAAAGACGGTAAAATAATTATAAATGTATATATACCGATCGAATCAATCCATATTACAAAATGTATTCACAATCACATGATATAATGAATAAATCCAATAAAAGATAACTAAAAATCTCAGAAATCTGTTTCTTGATCATGATGAGGTCAAGCTACAAGAACGAATCAATACGACTCAAAATCAAGAACGGACAATTGTCTCGAAGCAGTGAAGACCGTCTAGCTCCAGAGCAAACCTCGGACTCTTCACCAAACCATTCTTATTACTACTTGCGGTTTCCTTGATCTGTGTTTGCGTTTGCGGCGGGGCAGTTTTGGATGTGGTGGTGGAGGAGGTAGCTTTAAACATAAGGTTCATCCCCATAAGCTCAGCGAAGAGGGCGTCGAAGGCACTGAACATCGAGTTCATGATGGAAAGATAATAATACACAAGACAAGAGACTTTGAAGTTTCTAGAGAGAGAGGTTTTGTATTTTAGAAAGATGTTTGTGAGAATTTTATGTTTTACAAAGGAAGAAAAGAGTTTGTTTATATACAGAGAGACCGTGTTGAAGAAAAAAAGAGGAAAGCGTGAAGAATTTGGGTGGCTTTCCTCGACAATCCATTTCCAAGTTGCTTCTGGGACGCGTGAGAAGCCACGTGCTGCGCGTTACGTAAAGACGTTTCCTCTTTTTTTTTAATTAGTATGTTTATGTCTTTTTCGTGCTCGTGAAAATCATGACAATTTGCTAAATGACTTATGAGTCATGTCAGATGCTCACATGATGTAGTCATTCAGAAGTCATCCTTTTATTGGTAACTTGTAAATATTACCAGAAACGTATTGTTAATCTCATAATTCGCCGAAAGAATGAAGTTGTAAACCGAAGATGTGTATTCGTTTCTTTACGTGCAATCTAGTTGAAGAAACTTTGAAAGTACGCTTTTTCTTTCACTAAATATTGTTTTTATTGTTAAATTTTTAGAAATGGTGTGGCGTAGGTAACACGCGCTGGAGAAAAGATGAAGCATTAGTCAGAAGTCTAATCTTGCGGTCCAAGTTGGGGTTGGATGTGGATAGACAATGGAAGGTCGTTATTGAAACTTAAATTGTTGGGTTCTGTTTGAAACTGGGTCCCATTCACATGGCTTTTGTTTAGGCATGTTGTAACACTAGAAGTTCCTTTTTCACCACCTCGAAACCATAAGACATATGTAAAAATCTTATTAATTTATTTATACTTCTACTGAATGGATCAGAATGTAGAGTGATATACGGCTTATTGGGCCGAAGACAAATTGCTTGTTTTTTTTTGTCAAACAACTTGCTTGTCTTAGGTTTGGGCGTTTGTATTCGGATCGGACTCAGGTCGGTTTCTTTAGATGAGCCCACAAAAGAATAAGAAAACCGCATGAGAAGTTTATTTAGATAGGCAAGGCATTGATGAGCTTAAAGCATTGAGTCCACAACATACCAATATTGATTCTCAATAACTTTTTGTCTGATGAACTCATTCGGAATACGAACTAAAATGGAGTTTTAAATGTATTTAGTGTAGATTTCTAGACATTTATCTCAAAGATGGAATATAACATTTTGGATTTGCTTTAAAGGAGGTGTGCACGCACAGAAAAAACAAACAATGAAGTCTTTATGGAGCTCTACTCCACGTTTGAACACATCCTCTGTGATAGGGACCCTTGTCTTACCCTTAAAGACACTAACCGGCGTATATTGTCTAGTAAGCGTTATGTTAGTTGATTTCCTTTTCCTCTTTACCAATGAAGTTTTTGGTTTATTTTTAGGTTCAAAATGGAATCAATCCCCACTTTGGTAGTAGTAGATGACACACTAGAAGTAACAGCAGAGGGGGGGAGAAACCTCAGAATGTTGGTGAGCAGAGGCATGAGTGGTAGGGCTCACTAGCGGCATTTCACTTGCTTGAAGCACAGACGTGGATTTCTCCTTTGCTGCCCTAGAAGGATGATTGGTAAGTAAAGGAGAGTTTCTCTTAAATGACAATACTAAAAATGGTTGTGAAACAGTAAAATCAGATCTAGGGTTAATTGTTCCAGATTTACAGTAGTTGACAGGTTTGCAACGGCCTCACCCATCATAGTATCCACAAGCTGTGGTGAAGTAGAACCAGCTAGTACAGTAGCAGCATTCTCAGACCTAGGAAAAAACAATTTGAGAAGCATTTGTTATGTGAGACTGGAGTAGTAGAGAAGTAGAAAGTTGAAGAAATCACGCCTATGAAGAAGTGGATCTGGCGGATTAAGGTCTAGCGGTGGTCGAGATGAACACTCACCAGCCAATATAGGCAAAGCAGACAAGCCCAAAGGTGTGCCTTTAGGGAACTAGTAGTTCTTCATTGGTAATTATTAAAACGAGGCTTTGACTTCCTTTTTCTTTTTTATCATTGATTAATATCGAACTCGAAATAAATAGTTAGGCAAACTACGTGTAATATCTTGACTGTACACACATAGGCGGAAATTTAGTTTGCCTTTTCATATATGAACGATATATGTATAAGCTTGTTCATTAGACGACTTTCAGGAAGTCGTCCACAATATGTCGTTTCGACGACTTCCACAATATGTCGTTTCGACGACTTTCAGGAAGTCGTCTGAAAGACTTTCAGGAAGTCGTCTGAAAGACTTCCAGGAAGTCGTCTGAAAGACTTCCAGGAAATCGTCTGGAAGACTTCCAGGAAGTCGTCTGGAAGACTTCTAGGGAGTCGTCTGGAAGACTTCCAAGAAGTCGTCTGGAAGACTTCCAAGAAGTCATCTGGAAGATTTCCACAATCTGTCGTTTGGACGACTTCCAGGAAGTCGCCTGATATCGTTGATCTTAAAAATAATTTATCAATTTTATAAAAAAAAATTTTCAAGGGAAAAAATTTAAATCATGTAATTATAAACATTGTTAAATAATATAAATTAATATTTACTAAAATTTCATTATTTTTAACATAGATGAGTGAATGTAGTGAGTCATGGTATTCTTTGCTTTAGGGTTTGGTAACATATGTTGTAGTATTGTTTGTATTCTTAAGGTTTAGTTTTCTGAAAGCTCACATTTTTGTTTGAAAAATTAATTTTTTTACCTATTTGTGTTTATTTCTGTGCATATTAAACATTTTAAAGTTAAATTTGATTTTAATGAAGCGTTTAGTTAGTTAATTAAGTTTAAGGTTGTGATTAAGGTTCTTCTCCTCCATATGTGATTAAGCGTGAGCCATGTGTATAATTTAAGTGTACTTTCCTTTGTACTTGTTAATTAATTTATCTTAAAGTATAACCTAATATTATTTTCTTATGAGTCGTTTGGGATTTTTTTTCTTTGGGTGTCGCTGGCAAGGAATCGATCTTAATGACGAAATCTTAGTTTTTGGTGACCAAATCATCTTATATTTTCTTATCCGCTTGCACTTTTTCACTATTGATAAAACAAAAGTTACTCTCGTAATTTCTTGTACACGGTTTAGGATTTCAAATATATATAGTTTAATTATAATATGTTTAGTCTTTGTGAATTAATTTTGTTTAAAGTTTGCGTGTTACTTTATTAGGTTTTGAGCTAAACTGAAAATTGGAGATTAAATGATTCATCATTGTTTGCTTCATTTAGATATGGTAGATGTATGTGGATACTGAGGTAAGTATACCTTTTAGTTAAACTCGTTTGTCTGTATGTGACCTGACACTTTCCTGATTATAGGTGACCGAACACTCTGTTGACTATAGGTGATCGGACACTATGCCGATTATTGGTGACTGAGCACTTTTTCAACTATAGGTGACCAAACACTCTCTCGACTATAGGTGACCGAGCACTTCTTTCAACTGTATGAGCCTTCCGGTGTGGGGGTGAGTGGTGTGTGTGAGTATGTGAGTATGTGATTAGGACCATGCTTTGTTCTTTGAACACTTTACGTGTCATGTTTGATTCAATTTAAGAGTTAAAGTTATTTATATGAATTCTACGTTTGAGGTTATAAACTTCATGTTTAATATCACATATCTCACTAGATGACTCTCATGTTACTCATTTTTATTTATTTTCTATGGAGGAAAGCATGACGAATAGTTGGATATCATGACGATTTGAAGTTTTGGAAATATCGTATTTTATTTTGTCTTTTTGATATCAAATTTATACATGTTTTTCTTCTTTTGTTAAAATTTTAGTATTTCATTAGGTTTCAAGATTTATGGTTTAGTGTAGCAGCAAATTTATTGGTTAATGAAAATGATACTAATAATATATAAGTTGAAATAAGACATGATGAGTTACTTGATATAGAAGCTGAGTGAGTATCATGTCATTCTTAAACGAAGATGAGACATATGTTATATTAATTTCTACGTTTTTAAAATAAATGCAATTCCTTCATTAGATAGCAATCTTTAGTTTTAGAAAGGAAGATTAAGTTGTTAATTCGCTATTATCTTTTGAAAATGGTTATCACGAAAATATCTTTCAACTAGTTTACCTGATATTTCATTATAATTGAGTTTTTGTTTTTGTAACGTCTCGACCGTCTATGGCTAATGGGTTTTTCACGTTCGTTCTCTCAGCCTGCGGGCCCATTCCATTTCAATGGAAGGTGCGTTAATTTCGGAAGGCTTGAAAGTCTTGTTTACTATCTTTGTAATCACCACATGACATTTTCTCATGCTTTGACCTTACTCACACGGTATCACAAATCACTTTTCGATAAGTCACCCATCTTTTCACTATTCTAGCATAAGTACGCTTAATCCTGGAGTTCTAACGGATGTGTGATGGAAAATGTAAGTGCACTTTGGTGACATAGATAGCCAAATCAATTCTTTTAAGTTTTTCCATATATCACAACTAGGAATTTACAATTCACCTCTTCTCAAAGAATGCAACGTCTTCGTTGCGTCCCACGACAAGTTTCAAGACGCCTATCGGGTCAGGACCGAAATGGGTAACCAATTCTGATACCACTTGTAATGCTCCGGCTGTCTACGGTTAATGGGTCTCCCACGTATGCTCTCTCGGTCACCTATCTACGTGTTTTGGTTTCACTTACATAGTATCACGAATTACTTCTCGATAGGTCATTTATTCTTTCATTATTCCAGCAGAAACACGTTTAACCTAGAGTTCTAAATAAATATCTAACTGAAAAGATAAGTATGATTTGGTGACATAAATAGCCAAGTCAAATTTTTAACAAAAAAATTATATATCACCATTCGAAATATTACAGTTTTTTTTACTGAACTTTAAATTGAGTTCGTGTTTGTTAATAAAAAGTTTGAAAGGAAAGATATGCCACAAAGTCTTTCCGTTATAAAAGTATATTGTTATGGAGTTTTTGAGTTGAACCTAACGTGAAAGCTGTAAAAGTGTAAAGGCGACAACTAGCTAGCTACATACATCAAAGAAAGCTAAGATAAGAATATGTTCCTTTGAACAAAAAAAAAAAAAAAAAAAGAATATGTTCCTTACCCAATAGACCCTTTATTATCCGAATGTAAAATAAACACTAAATGAAAATTTAATTTAAGTCTAAGATTATATATTTGATAAATTAAATTTGGTACTTTGTGGTAGAAATTAAATTATGAGAATGGAGCCGACCTTTGGCGGTGCAAAGTGCAAACGCCACGCAAAGTCAGATCATGAGAGAAAAAAAAGAAGAGCAGATCAGAGCCGTTGAGCTTATACTCGATGGACATTCTCATCAAAACCTTTGTCAGTTTCCCCCAAAAAGAAATGTATAATATAAAATGTATCTTTAGGGTTTTCAATCAGTGAATGAATCGTCCATGTGAAGCTTGTTTTCTTGCTTTTTATTTTTATTTTGCTTCTCTCTTGATCATTTGCTATACATGTATAAAATTGTCTTGAATTTTGAGGATGGATTATGATGATTTAAAATGACACCTACAAATTTTAATAATTACTTCTATTTCAGATCTACTCATTCTTTTAGATTGTAACTCCTTGTCTTTACCATGCTTGGATCTTCTCTTTAGTTCACTTCTTGTTTTAGAATTACTAGTATTAAAACTTTAAAAATTATATATACACAAACTACATCGAGATTCCCTCCTTTGATGGCCGACGTAAAAAAATATCTCAAATCAACAATTTAATAATTAAAAGTAATAACGAATCATATATCAACATCACACAACCTCAACTTCCGACGCTCTCTCTCCGACCACTTTTAATAAACTCAAAACTCCACTCTGCAATAAGTCTCCGTCGTGTCGATTCCACTCTATCACCACTTCTCCTTCCTCTTCGCCGGTCTCCACCGCCGGCATTCCCGGATTCCACCGCATCAAATGGAGCTTAAATGCTTCCACCACTCTTCTTCCCTTTTATTCCTCCTCTCAGGTTCAACATCTTATTACAGCTTCTTTCTTTATTATCTTAAGTGTTTATTTTTGTCACAGTTTATTAACATTGGAACCTTAATGTGATACACAGTGGTGATTCTATCCCCGGCGACAGTGACTTCAATTGGAGTAAACTACGGGCAAATCGGAGATAACCTGCCGTCACCTGAAGACGTAGTTCCACTAGTGAAATCAATCGGAGCAACCAAAGTGAAACTGTACGATGCAAACCCACAAATACTCAAAGCCTTCTCCGGCACGGGCGTAGAGTTCATCGTGGGACTTGGCAACGAGTACCTCTCCAAGATGAAAGATCCTTCCAAAGCCTTAACATGGATCAAACAAAACGTCACTCCATATCTACCGGCGACGAACATCACCTGCATCACCATCGGTAACGAGATCTTAGCTCTCAACGACTCTTCTCTCACCGACAGTCTCCTCCCGGCGATGCAAGGAGTCCACTCCGCTTTAGTAACCGCCGGACTCTCCGATCAAATCGCCGTCACCACCGCGCATTCTCTCTCCATCCTCAAAACATCGTTCCCTCCTTCCGCCGGAGAGTTCTCGCCAGATGTAATAGATTACCTCAAACCGATCCTGGAGTTTCACCGGAAGACGGAGTCTCCGTTCTTGATCAACGCGTACCCTTTCTTCGCTTACAAAGGAAACCCTAAAGAGATCCCTCTCGACTTCGTCCTCTTCCAACAGAACCAAGGAGTCGTGGATCCGACCACCGGGTTCCACTACGACAACATGCTGTTCGCGCAGATCGACGCTGTCTACTCTGCTTTAGCGGCGGCGGGATACAAGTCGCTTAAGGTTCAGATATCGGAGACGGGATGGCCGTCCAAAGGAGACGACGACGAGTTCGGAGCCACGCCGGAGAACGCGAAGAGGTATAACGGAAACTTGATTAAGCTAATGAAAGGTGAAAAGACCAAAACGCCCTTACGACCAAACAACGATCTTATCATCTACGTGTTTGCGTTGTTCAACGAGAACATGAAACCTGGTCCGACGTCAGAGAGGAATTACGGTCTGTTTAAACCTGACGGCACTCAGGCTTACTCTCTTGGCTTCACTCTAAACGATGTCGTAAAAGGTGGTGCTAATAGTAGTAGCAGTGGAGGTAGTGGTGGTGGTGGGAAAACACCGGTTTTACCGGTGACGCCGGTGGCCCCAGATAGTGCATCGACCGGTTATTTGGCCATTTCGTCTGCTCCGGTATGATTATTCGCATTTTGATTTTCGTTAAAGTTGCCATCTTTTTTTTTTTTTTGGTTGAGTAAAGTGAAAGATTCGAACCTTTTCAACCTTACGTTACAACATTGTCATGCGCTCATAATTATTCCATTTTCGTATTTGTTTTTTTTAAATGGTTAGTAGAAATTTTAGGCTGGGATATATTTACATTTCATCTAAAATGGACAGATGTGATGATAATAAACTGTGATATTCAGATAAGTATGATGATACCATACCAATGCTAGAGATGTTTACTCTCTTTTACCTTTGCGTGTTTAGTGAATCTAGTTATAAAGTGCTTAATGTGAAACTGTTTGTTGCAGGGGAAAAGAAAAGGGAAAGAGGCAATATTGTCAATGGTGGTGACCTTCTTATTGGTGCGACACTTACTTTGATTACACGACAACAGAGTTTTAACTTATAAAAGAGGTTAATCAAAGAGTGCAAAATCTGTTTTGCATTCTTCCAAATTCCAGATCATACCATTGGAGTTATTTTCACGGCTATTTTTTCTTTTATCTATATTATATATTATGTTAGAAATTCATTTTGTCACCTTATGTAATTCACTTTTTATGTTCCCAATCAATAATACTCTTATTATGTTAATGTTAGTGGATCACATTCGGTGTCTGATAAAATCATAATCATTAAATAAACATGGGTAAATCTTTCAAATAATTTTTTTTTGAAGTTTTTGTCACAAAAATAGTTATCAAAAACAAAAATGACAAAACTAATTTTTTTTTATTTTAAAAAAAACTAATTTTTATTTTATTTTTTTCAATGTTAAACCTCACCCCCAAAACCCTATCCCATAATAAATTTAGATTAATTAATTTAAAGGGTATAAATGCATATTGACCATTTTATTAACCATTAATAAATGTTACTTTAGTAATTTTTTTCCTTAAAATTATTTTTATGACAAAAACTTTTTTAGGGTTATGTTAGAGTATTTCTCAATAAAAACATTCGTAAACATTTAGCCATTCAGATAAAATCATCTGCCGCAAGTTGTAGTAATTAGTTAACAACGGTAAGAACCACAATATTCCAATTCCGCCCCCCTCCTAGATACTTCTATAATCTGTTTGCCCAAAATTTTTCTAATCAAATAATCTTTAGAATCTAAATACTCTTTTTAATCATAGGACCAATGAATGAATCTTGAGAAAAGCAGCAACCGTTGTCATGAATCCTGAAGAATGAAAAGCTCTAATCTTCATCCATATGTGATGAGGTTGATTCACTTTTCACTCTTTGATAGAACAAAACATATGCAGCCGATGTCTTGATCTCGGATTCATCTACAAGTGAAACACGGCTGTCATCAAAGTCGTACCACTTGTTCTCATCCATCAACTGCACAAGGAACAGCCCACACATTAGTTTCCGAACACTTGTCATTATACTCATTTAAGTAAATTTAAAAAAAATAACAAAAGACCATGGCACAGAACCTTAGCGTAAGCAGTGTAGTGGCCACCTCCCATACCACCGTAATGATTGCTAACCGCGTACAGTTCGTAAAGATACGACTGACCATCTTTATTCATCACGTACTTGCTTAAATCCAGATCATGAATCGGGAAATTCACGAGTGTATCAATCTTATTCTTCAAGAATCTGCTGTACGTGAACCGTTTGAGGTGGACCACAAGTATTTCTGGCAACTTCCACAAGTCTAGCTTCTTCTTTGCTTGTCTGTGTTCTTTACAACCAGGACAATACCACATATCCTCTGGTCCGAGAGGCTCTTCTGCTATAAAGGCTTCCAAGCATGAAAACAAAGAAACCTCTTTCTTTGTCTTCTTCGCAAATATATTATTTTTATAAACCTCAGGTAGATCAACATCCAAGGAGCTTGAATCATATTTTTCATGCTCTTTCTCGTTCCATTTGACTATAACCTTTGTAGCACTACTAGGATTCGCAACAAAACCGGGCTCAAATGGCTTGAGACTGCTGGAATAGGTGGTTTCTGTCAAGAAGACGTTGAAAGATAACTCTCCATCACCAACTGCATTTTCCTCTATTTCAGCGTCTTTAGAAGTTGAGCTTCCAGATATTTGATCAGCAACATCTGGAATGTGACCGTTTTCCTCACCAACGTGAACAGTGGACGATGATGAATGAGTCCGGTGTAGAGGTGACAGCACTCTAGATATGATTGCATCAATATCACTTCCACTAAGTGGTTCTGTGTTGACATAAGTAACAAGGGGAATTCCAAAATACTTTGCGTCTCTGGCAATACTAAACCTGTGTAATTATAAAGATACAATCCATTAGAAGCTTAATTGAAGAAGGAAAAGAATGACACAGTAAATAGAAAGTAATCAAGCTTACTTTTTCGGGTCCCAGTGAAGGATTTCAAGTTTGGCTTTTCCATGTCCTCTTTGCATCTGGTTGAACCGATATGCCACAATTCGGTCGTTGTCTTTTATCTCACTCAGAGACTCCAAGGGATTGTCAAGATATTTAAAGACCTTGTGAGAAAACACCTGAGATGGAAATCAAACATTTTAGTTGCCTTTTTTTACAAGATTAGGACAGCGGAAAGGGTCGAAAAATTATTACATCTGCGAGTAAAAGGCTTTCATCATCTTTCAAGCCACAAGCAGAGCCTACTGCATTACTTAAATCTCCCAATGTACCATCTTTAGGAACTGTTACTGTGTACGGCGTCAAAAGAGGGTTACTGTCGCCGGATAACACTGAAACTGTCATTGATCGAGTGCGACTCGTTGGCAACGGCAGAGTTAAGTACATGAAGGGATCAAAGGTGATTGAGATTTTTCCACAATCTGGACAGACCAGTGTAGACTTGTATTGTCCCTGAAGTGAAAACACATACATCATATAAGTACCAATCAGAACAGACATAGAAGGGAGGAGAAACATCAAACACATTTAGGTGTAAAAGAGGTTACAAAAGAGGCAAGGAAAGGATTGCTTACTTGGCAAACATCAACAATCACGGAATCATTACGAGCCTTGTGATATTTCCACATTTCTTCGGCTACTTCATCATCTGGACGACCATCTGAATCTTTAGATTCAATGTAAGGCTTTTGTTTAACCTTGTTCAAATCTTCATGAAGCCCATCCAACAGGAAAGAAAGCATTTCCTGGAAACAAAAAGAGTTAAGTAAGACATTTGTTTCTCAACATACTTTGTCTTATTTGTCAATTTGAGAGCACAAGACATACTTGAGAATCATGCTGATTATAACCACTGAATTGCGGTGCAAATCTACCCAGTTTTGTCTTAAAGGAGCGTGGCGCAAATGTATTTTGTCCGGATGACCACAGCTTCCTCAAAAGTTCACCAAACTCAATCGCAAGCTCACCCTGCATTCCATATACAGTTTCGTTTAGACAAATTTTCACATGGGGATTAAAAATATATAAACAGAGACGAATTTAATTATCTTACTCGCATTCCCAAAGGATTGTCCTCATTTATGTCACCGCTGTAATCTTTCAAGAAATAATCAACAATAGGAGGCGTATGGGCCAAACACTGAAGAGTGCTATTCATGAAACACGTGTTTCCCAAATTCTGCAATCCTACTAAGCCTCTCTTCTCTCTTTTCCCAAAACTACTCGAGGAACCACCATCATCTTTGAAAGGGTTTTTCCAGAGGCTAAACATGGAACCATTGGAGTGACCATTAGATACGGTCCCTTCACTACGCATAGTATTTGTCGTAGGCTCTACAGGTACGAGAGCTAACTCATTTCCCGCTGAGCTCATGTCATGTAGAGATGACGCAGATCCATCAACTTCAAGAAGAATCTGCATGGAATACAAACACATCAATAAAAAAATCAATGCCGTGAAAAATCTTCACAGTGTGATCTCTAACCAAACAAAAGCTGTCATGAAATCGAGATGGATTTGAGGACACTTACATCCTGGTCTATTTGAAGGCACGATTCCTCCAAGGTTTTCTCAGATGAAGGATCCAAGAGTACGGTTTTCTTCTTGTCGAAGTAATCCCAGATGCGAGCCTGCTTATACAGTATAGACATCATCAAAAATGGAGAAACCATTAAATCATATGAATCAAACAGATGAATATATCATCACCCAACACAAGGAAGAAGAGAAAAGGTTTAGAGCAGACACCTTTTCTTTTGATACCCCTCTTGTAGCACAACCGTATCATAAAGTTGACCTAAAGAAGCCTGCAACATCAACAGAATACATATCAAAAGGGAACAAAGCACATAGTCTTTCACTTTCCACAAACACTTCACAGACTAAACACAAGAGTAGTAGTATGATACCTGTTTGCTCAACAATATGATGGTATTGCTATCGTCTCTAGTGTCTGTCAACTTAAGGCGGAGTGGGTAAACCTCAACACTATAGGTCTTACTATGAAACCCCTGAGAGATCAACTTCCTCTGTATTGGAGGACCTCCTTATACCTGAAAGTATGACAAAACCGGTGGTTTACAAACATGAAGTTTCTTACTATATATGACAGAAGAAAACAAATCACTCACCATTCCACGAGTTTATTCCAAACTTTTCAGGAACTAGAACATAGTCCACACCTTCCTCCAGATTCTTAAGAAGCTGGGGATCACTAACATCACTTTGGCTATCAATAATATCATGATTGTCAATTGGTCCAGGCCTAGTAACTTCCGAAGGCTCTCCACTAGATGTTTCTTCTGTTAGTAGACGAGCACATCTCTTCCAGCTTGTATACCACCTGCACTAACCAATTGAACGTCAAACACACATCCAAAACTTATGAAACCAAAACACATTGTCTGATTTTGAACAAAGGATATATACACCAATAACTTCTAACAAGATGCGTAAGAGATTCAAAAAATCTTCAGACAAGAACCAACCAGGGACCCAAATCATGAGTCCATAAAAGATCGAGAGATGGGAATGCACAAGAGATCCTTTCATTACCTGTTTGAGATGACAAAGTACAAGTTGCCTTCTTTCAATTGATCCTCCGCTTCGCTCATCAGCTCCGTCACAATACGTCTCTCTTCCTCGAGAGTGCACGGAAAGTCACAAACTCCCATTGATTCAGAATCAGAGACTGTCATCTTAATCGAATCACACTACACATACAAGCACACATAGATTAAAAGATCACGAATCCATAGCTAAAACCGGGATTGATCAAAAAACCCGGTTTGCGTAAACGTACGGTGGAATCGGAAGAAGAAGAAGAAGAGGAGAAGATTCGAGAAATTGAAGGAAACCCAAATCCAGAGAAACACCGTTTCCTCTGTTGATGATTGAGAAAAACAAAAAGTTAAAAGAGAATGTAAGGGAACAACCCTAGATCGAAGGAAGGAGAGACAAACAAACAAAAAGAAGACCAGACCGCGTTGGAGAGAAACCGGCAAAGATAGGGAGAAGACTTGTGGTCAGATTCACGATCCTTTTATGCCCTTTCCTCTTCTCTAGCAAACACCGGCCAATCCCTAGCGCCATTCTTTCATTCCCTTTTTTTTTATATTATATGGTTTGTAATGTTAATTTTTCTATTAAAATTTACTTGTATTTCAGTATTATCTTCAATTTTTTTACTGGATTTGGATGGAATAATAAACAGTTTTGGAATTATATTCCTTTTCCAGTTTTGGGTTTCTTTCAAGAGTTACACTTTGTGAAGCAATGAAGATTATTTGACAAGAGAGGCAAAGTATATTACTATTATTTTTATTTGCCTTTTTCTCTAAGTTATTTCTTCTTCTTTTTTTGTTGCGTAAATGAGTTCATCTTCTAGAAAATTGACACGTTTTCTGTTAATAAGATTTTCTTTGTTTAACAGAAGATAAATATTACTTGAGAAATTTGGCAATTTATTATCCTCTTATTTTTCTTTTTTTTTTGGAAATATTATATCCCTTTATAAGTTTACACAAGTCAAAAGAGAAACATGACAGGTCATAATTTCTGTTATTGGCCGGTTGTCTGTTAAAATAACTTTTCTTTGATTTAAGGTAAATACATCTTTGTCTAAACTTTCAGCTTTTTGAATGGATTATTTTTCCTTAGACACTGCATATTATTTTAATTCATTTCAAAAACATTCCTTTTGTTGCTATAAGCATGCACGAATATCTAAAAACCTTTATTTTTACTGAACAAATACTATAAAACCTCTATCAACATACATGATACTAAGATCATAATAATATATAATTTACAAATCTATTAATTGTTTAAAATCACTGAATCAAAAATTTAATGTAAAAACTGAATTTTAAATTAATTCATTAAATAGCAATTTAAAGAAGTTTATAACGATATCTGGTGTTTTAAAGTAATGATTCTAAATTATATGGGTTGACTGCCTAAAACCCTCTATAGACTTACATACCCTCATCTATTCCCCCAAACTTCTCAGCTCTAGACTAATCCACCCAAAATTATATTTTCTCTTCATATTCCTTCATAAACTTTGTTAATCCCCCTTTCTAATTAATTTCGAATTAAAATTAAGAGAACCAAAAACGCGTTTTATAATAATGATTGCCCAATTAAGAAAAGATCCGACCCAGAATTTAAAAAACAGACACGAATTAATTAAAATAATAGAATCAAATTAGGGCTAAATCTTAGGGCTTGAAGTTTCTTCCTCGTTACCCAAAGAAAAAACGACGAAGAACAGAAAAAACGAGGAACAGAGAGAGAGACAGAGAGAGAGAGAGAGAGAAAGAGAGAGAGAGAGAGCAACAGAGCGAGACGGGAGGGACAGAGAGAGAGACGACGAGGACTTAGAAGAGAGAGAGAAAAGAAAATGACGAGAATGACACAGAAAGAGAGGGAGAGAGAAACGAGAGAAAGGAGAGAAGAGAGTGCAGAGGAGAGAGAGGCAGTGAGGGATGGTACTACAGAGGGAAAAACAGGACTTGAGAAGGTGGAAAAAGAAACAATGATAATTAAGATGAATGAAGAGATTATTGAAAGCTATGATAGGATCTGGTTCTTTGGAAAAGGATTTAGTAACTGAGATGATCATGTTCTTTATGTGTTTTATCTTATGTAATGAATTTCTCTTATGTTTTAAGAATTATGTAAAACTCTTATCTTATGTTTTCAGTGTCGAGATTATCATGTTGTGTAGTGTTTCAGTAACTGAGATTATCATGTTCTTTAATGCTTGGTTCATATCTTAGTTTAAAACATGAGTTTGACTTGTTTGCTCTACAACAGCCAGACCTCAAGATCAGTTGCTGCATTGCTCCTTCAGTGATCGTGTCTAGATGCTCCATATAATCAATGTAGCCAAGAATTAGTTACTTTTTGTTGCTTCATCCGTTCAGCACTAGTTGTGAGTTTGAGCTTGTTGTTATAATGGTAAACATGGATGATAATTAGTTTTTGTTCACGTTTGGCATACGTGATAGTTATATAATAAATGTCTCAAGCATAAATGATTAACTTTACATGGGAGTATATCAGTTTTATGTGTGTTTTCAACGTTTTCTTGTATACAGTGGCTTAAAGCAGGTATGATCTATCTGATCAAGATAATGATAGCATGCTCTCCTTGAGGGATTCTATATTGCTTGTCTATCTAATAGAGCTAACAGAGAGGCCGACCCCTATTAAAATAGAGTTTTAAAGAACAACCAAAGCCACAAAGTACATTAAAATAGAGTTTTGAGTTTTAAACGACAACAATAAGACCACTAGTCTTGAGTTTGAGTAGATTGAGTAGGTGTGTAAGTCTATCTCTTCATGGACATGAGAAGAAGTGCCTGCACAAAACCAAACATGAGATATATACATTAACAATTTCGAAAATTTAGTTGATATAATACCTCTTCCATGGTTTGCTGTGTCGTCTCTCTTCTTCTTTGGATGACTTTACAACCTTTAGCGTTTATACCTGCCTCACCACATGAACCACAATGGACTGTCCTACCAGCCCTTCCAAGCTTCTCCACTTCCCTTTTATTCTTCTTCTTCTTTGGTGATTCAAATTTTCCTTTTATTCTAGGGGAATTTTTTTGCTTTTTCTTCTTCTTTTTCCCAGTTGATCAGGCTCAGGAGGAGCAACTATCAATCCTAAACCGACTTCATCCATACTCGTGGTCCTCTAACAGTTCTAGATTGGTGTGTAAATATATTGCCACATCATTGTAGAGAAGAAGCCTGAGACATATTCATTCACATTAAACCCTTAGCGATCATTGCTCCATAGCGTGTTCACACGGAACTCCACTTATTTGCCATTTTCCGCATGAACATGTATGCTTATTGTGTTAACATTATAATTGGCATCTAGAAACTCAAACACTCACGGGTTGCAGGGATCGTCACACATTCATATGCGATCTTCTTCTCCTCTGCAAGCAAATTATATACTTTGACAAACCTCATGCCTCA